>JAKUCM010002926.1:0-27959 GCA_023374145.1 Lepidium sativum | reverse complement strand
TATGATACCAAAATGTTTCAGAGTCAATTGAAAAAACTTTACCTAATAGCAGAAACATATTTGAGAATAAGTTGAAATCTTTCAAAATCAAACCTTAAATCTTATAAAACTGCATATTCTTCAAAACATTCAACTTCTAGTCGAAACTCCCCTCCCCAAATCCACAAACCCTAAAATTGCTAAATCACCAAATCTCTAAATCCATCATCCACATCATCTCAAAACTTCAAAACTACTTTTAATCTATCAAAATTGAACCGAGAAGCTTGAAAATATTTTAAAATTGACCACAAAATATTATGGATCTAGTAATATATTCTCAGATAAAAAAATCTAAGAATCGAAAAAACTGCAAAGAATTGTAAAAATTTTCAAAGAATTAATAAATGTACCTTAGCACTCGAATCTACTAAGAAATCCTTGAAGTTTCAACAAAATCGATGAAGAATCAAAGAAGAAAATGAAAATCCCCAAAATCGCCATTAGGGCATCTCCAAAAGACACTTTATAACTTCAAATATAGAGTTTTTTGTTCTCCTAAAAGAAACTTTAAAACTTTAAATTTGAAGTTTTGGGTAGTAAAACTTCAAATATAGAGTGTCACTACTCAAAACTTCAAATTTGAAGTTTCATATTTTTATTTGCATTATGGTCCTTACAATTATATATTTTATTTATGATTCTTATATATTTTCTCATTTCTCATTTTAATCTTTAAAAATTTTTATATCTCATAAATCTTTAAATTTATTTCTATAAATCTAAGTTTTACACATAAAATAAAATAAAATTAAAACAAGATTTATATTATTTTAAAAGTATAATTAGACAACAAGAATATAACAAAAAAAACCTTAATAAAAAAAAACCTTTTAAAATACACTAGTAATCTGGTAAAGTTGCTCCGGAAACTCCAAAATTTTCAAAATATTGTGCAAACAAATTTTGTGTAACCAAAGGTGGTTGTTGTTGTTGTTCTTGGCGTCTTTTTTGTACAATTATTTCTTATTCAGAACGAATATACTCACGATTATTAGTATCACCGATAGAAGCTAACTCTTTTATTTTCTTCTTTTATTTCTTTTAAAGCTAACCTTTTTTGCTTCATTTTGCATTCACATTTCAATCATCTCATGACTTTTCCCCTTGGTTGTTGAACTTTCTTTTAAAATATTAAAGATTTGTTCATTTGATGATATCAAAGTGATATCAATGCACCGATAAAAGATACAAGATCAGTGGCATAAGGAACGGTTGAAAATGGCGGAAAATGAAGATTTTTGTTTTCAACAATTTTTAGCTCGTAATCTACAACTTAAAAATAAAAGAGTTATTTCTTACTTCGAAATGCACTAGTTTATCACATATGAGAGCGTTACGGAAATAATTTTATGCTATAATATCGTAATTTTTGTAATGTAATATTTAATTATGTATTTTTATTTCTAGTTTTGTATTTTAATATAAGTTTTTATTAATTAATATTGTTGTAAATATTTTTATATATGTGTTAGTTATTTATCAAAAGTTTTATGAATTTATATTAGTTGTAACAAATATAAGGACCATTGTGTAAAATACAAATAGTTTTAAAGTAAATTTTGAAGTTTTACTTTTGGAGAGAAACACTTTGGAAACTTCAAATATAGAGTTTGGGAAACTTCAAAATATAGAGTTTTTTTGGAGATGTTCTTAGAGAGACCCTTTACAGTTATAGAGGGTAGTGTTGAACAAAAAGAAGGGAAAGGTATTATTGAAAATATCTACAGCGCAAGCCCATAAATATTTTTGTAAAGTACCTTTAATTATGTGATTATTTAAACAGAAAATAGGCTGCAACATTCTAACAAGTTTCTAAATTGTGGTTTATGTCACAATTTTGGGTGGTTTATGCCATTTCTCAACAAGTGAAATGACCATATTGTCTTTAAAATGTTACAATTGTCAATTATCCCTCTCTCTCAAGAAGAAGAAAATAACATAAGAAGAAAGAACAAAGAAGAAAAAAGAAACACTACAAGAGAACATTAGTTTAGGGACGGAATTTTACAACGTTTTGGGGACGTCATAAAATTGGGATGTCTCTGCAACTCCTTTACGACCGTTCGTTGGATTTCGTCATAAAATAGTTGTAAACGGACAACAAAATTTTTTGTTGTAACTTAGTTGAGATTTTACGACGTTTTGACAACACTTTTGCCATTTCCAATACATTTCGTTGTTAATTAGTCCCTAAATTGAAACTTGTTTACAACGTAAATCTTTTATATCGAGTTAAAAACAAAATTTGAAATTCGGTAAACATGTTTTTTGTGTTACGTAATTGGTTTTAAAAAATAAATTCTAATGTATGTTGTAAGGGTGTTGTTAAAAATTCAAATTTCATTGTTAAAACATCTCTACTTTGGCAACTCTTTTACAACTAACTAGTTTCAACTATTTAAGGACAAAATTTTAGATTAGATATTTATCGTTAGTTACATACGTCGTAAATTACTCGTATTTGGTTTATCGTTGTAAAATCATTGTTAATTTTTTGCCTATATAAAGGAGGGCTCTCTTCATAAATCACAACATCAAACAAAAACAAAAAAACTTGGTAGAGAGGAAAAAAATGGTTTGGAGAAGAAAAAAAAATTTTAAGCAAAAATAACGGTTTTGGGAAAAAAATCCAAAAAATGTCTTTTGGTGGAGATATATTCGAGCAACGGAAGTGGATGTATATGCATAGAGATGCTGCAAGAATTGTGACAAAAGAGTTTATAGACGGGGCAGAAATATTCATGCACCAGGCTAGTCAAAACAAAATCACGGTTGAATCGAGTAAGATGTTCTGTCCTTGTCGAAAATACGAAATTCGCCCCGAGTAGAAATTGTTTGAAATCATATATTAAATAGAGGGTTTACACCACACTATTACATTTAATTTCACCAATGGGGAAGGTGATAGTGTTGGTGGGAATGATGAAGCAAGTAGTAGTAATTTTAAGAATGTTGAAGGTAATATAGGTGAATCAAGTAATTTTCATGATGTTTGTTATCAGAATGAGATTCATGGGGTTGTAGAGCATGATAGGATGCATGAGATGGTCACGTATGCATTTCAGGAAACTAATACAAATCAACCTATAGTTTCTGAGGCACCCAATTTAGATGCAAAAAGGTTTTATGGCATGCTAGATGCTGTAAATCAGCCTCTCTACGAGGGATGTAGAGAATGTCTCTTTTAAATTATCATTGACAGCTAGAATGATGAATATTAAAGTAGAATGTAATTCAACTCATTCATGCATGAATATGTGGATAGATTTGCTCAAAGAGGATTTGCCGGAAGACAATGTGTGTGCTGAATCATATTATGAGACGCATAAATTGGTCTATAGTTGGGTTGCCTTGCGAAACCATTGATATTTTTATAGATAATTGTATGATCTATTGGAAATATGATGATCTGTTACAAGAATGCTGATTCTGTAAGAAGCCAAGATATAAGGCACAAGGGAGTGGGCATAAGGGTGTACTGTATCAACGGATGTGGTACTTACCAATAACGGATAGGTTGAAGAGGTTATATTAGTCAGAAAGGGACAGCAGCTACGATGATATTGCATGCAGAGCATTCAAAGACGGATGGAGAGATTAATCATCCCTTCAGATGCAAAGGCGTGGAAACATTTCAATACGGTACACAAAGATTTTGCTAGGAATATTAGGGAATGATTATCTTCGCTCTATGCACCGATGGTTTTAGTCTGTTTGGAATGTCTGGCAGACAATATTCTTTTGTGGCCAGTAATCCTTACGCCTTATAACCTTCCTCTGGGGATGTGCATGGATTTTTTTTTTAATTCCTAAGTATACTAGTTCCTAGTCCTAATAATCCAAAACAGTCTCTTGATGTGTTTTTGCAACCTCTAATTCATGAGCTGAAACAGTTATGGACGCACGGGGTTCGACACATATGATTGTTCTGCCCAAAAAATATTTTACGATGAAGGCGGTGCTTATGTGGACGATAAGTGACTTCCCTGCCTATGGAATGTTATCAGGTTGGACAACACATGGGAGATTGGCTTGTCCGTATTGCCTTGGGAGGACAGATGCCATTTCAACTGAAGCATGGGAGGAAGACGTCTTGGTTTGATTGTCATCGTCGATTTCTTCCAATTAACCATTCGTACCGACGAAAACACGACTCTATTCAAGAGTAAAATTAAGGTAAAGGATCCCCCACCGCTGTATCTATCAAGAGAGGAAATCGAAGGCAAACATGGATTATTACGGTGCTTTAGCAACTGTTCCTCGAGGAGGTAATCGGCACGTTCATAGTAATATTGTCGGACTATTACGGACGGCATAATAATTGGGTATAAGAATAGTATATTTTGGGAGCTTCCATATTGAAAATATTTGTTGATTCGACACAACTTGGATGTGATGCACATCGAGAATAATTTTTTTGAGAATATCATGCATACGATTCTGAATGGGGGCTGGTAGGACAAAGGATAAAATTTGCGCTTAGACTTACCAGCTATTTATTCTAGGAGTGAGTTGCATATCAAAAGCGACGGAAAAATTTCAGTTCCGATATTTAGGTTGTCATCGGGGGCGAAAACGGCTTTATTCAATTGGGTGTCATCAGAGGTGAAGTTTCCTGATGGTAAATTTCTCAAGATGTGTTGAGGCAAGGGCAAAAGTTTACAGGGATGAAAAGTCATGATTGTCATGTGTTCATGCAACGACTACTACCCTTTGCTTTGGCCGAGTTACTTCCGAAAAATGTACAAGAAGCACTTGCAGGTATTTGTTTAACATAATTTAGTAATGGATATAAACCTATATATATATATATATAACTCATATAATGTGGGCTATATATTTTAGGTATTGGAGCTTTTTTTAAGAGATTTGAGAGCACGAACAATCACAGTAGAAGGTTTGGAACAACTTTCAACAAATATACCGCTCTTGTTGTGCAACTTAGAGAAGATTTTTCTTCTTTCGTTCTTTGATGTTATGGAACATCTGCCAGTGCACCTTCCTCACGAAGCCCTACTAGCTGGACGTGTTCATTTTCGATGGATGTACCCCATTTGACCATTTTATGAAAACTCTTAAGGGCAAAGCAAAGAATCTGTCAAAAGTCGAAGGGTCAATCGTTGCTGGTAGTCTGACAGAAGAAACGTCGCATTTCACATCGTACTACTTTGCACCCGCCGTTCACACACGAAAAAGAGCACCTAGGAGATATGATGATGGTGGTGTTGATCCAACTTATGCAGTAGAGGGAGTTCCTGATATCTTTTCCCCAATTGGGTGTCTCAGTGGCAAATTAGAAGAAGTTTGGTGGAGTAGTCCCGAAGACCGCCACGTGGCACACACATATATACTTTTGAATTGTACTGAAGTGCTTCCGTTTGAAAAGTATATATATATATATGTATATGACTGTATATATTTAATGTTATGTGTCTAGTATTAGTAATTAAATTAACATATTTCTATACATATAGTTTATTTGTTAGTCAGGTAAAAGAAACTATTGAAGAAATTTCAGATGCAGAAGTACTTAAGTGGAAAGATATGTACTTTGCACTCTCGTTGAAGAGCCAAGTAAGAGTAAATTGTATAAATACTAGAATTCTAATTACGTTATGATTAATTTTTAACTGTGTATACAGGTTAATTATGATGATCCATTCTACCCACCATGGTTTCATGATTTGATCCAAGGTCCTATTGCTAATATAACAACATCACCCATGTATTTCACCATGAAGATACACATTTCATACCTTTGAGTATGGTGTAAGGCGTGCAACGACCAATTGGGAAGTATATGTGAAGGGTGAAACCGATTTCTATAGGGTTTGGCAAGAGATTATCGAAGTGGGAATTTGTGGGATTCATTGGGTTGAAATGTGTGCTATTCAAATGTGACTGGTTTGATCCCGTAATTAACAGAGGTGTCACTACAGCAAATTTTGAGTTGTGGATGTAAATGGGAGGAGAAGATACAACAAATTTGAGCCTTTCATCTTCGCATCGCAAGCAAAGCAAGTAAGCTTCATTTCATATCCTAGGATCAAAGAGTCTGGAATCAATTGGTCAGCTACAGTAAAGATCACTCCCCGTGGGCAAATTATTGGAGGTGGAGATTTACCGTTGCAAGAAAAATTATGTACATATATACAAGTGTCCGATCAAGCTACAGAGCTAGTGGTGCTTATTGATCCGGAAAACCGAGAATACAAAGATCTCCATGTAGAAGATGTTGACGACGAGGAACGTGACGAGTTTGAGGAAAGTTATAATCCGAGTAGTGGAAATGGTAGTAGTGGTGAAGAATCTGATTGATACTATGGTTTAACATGTACAAACAATCTACGTTACAGTTTTTATATATATCTTCAACAATCTACGTTATATCAATCAAAGTTTTTTAATCACTTGAATTTAATAGATAACTTATGTTTGATAACGCAAAAAACATATAAATAGTCGTTGAAAACATAGAAAGATATACATAAACCGAATAACACTTTGAAAAAAGAAAAGAAAAAAGGAAACGTCTTAAAGACGTTGGAAGATAGAAACGTCGTAAATACATTGTTAACTGCCAACGTCTTTACGACGTTTTCATCTTAAGACGTTGTAAAGAGGTTGTAAGATTAAAACTTCGTAAAGTCGTTGGCAGGTAACAACGTCTTGATGACATTTTGGCCTATGTCTTGAAGGTGTTGTGAGGTAAAAATGTCGTAAAGACGTAGGCCAAAGCGTCGTAAAGACGTTGTTAACTGCCAACGTCTTTACGACGTTTTGACCTTACAACGTCTTTACGACGTTTCTCAATTCTATTACATACAATGTACCGTTATGGTACGTTGCACCCACACTTACCAACGTCTTAACAAGCATTACGTTGTAAATTAGACCCTAAATTTACAACTCCTTTACGACAAAATTTTATTGCCCAACGTGTTTACAACGCCCATATCATAATTCCTATATATACATCATCGATTTTGCAACTTCATCCCATCATTCAACAATCTGTTTGGTCCGCCCAAGGCCAAAATGAATCGAATCCGGACGTAGACATCTTGAGTTAGGGTGTCACACAGAGCTTATTGTGTGTCGTCTTGCTAAAAAGAACCCTAAAATGATATCTCTGAGAAACTTATCGTTATCCCGGTTTCAACTGCTTATATTTTATTGATCTATGGTCATGTAATATGTTAAAATGTCCATGGGCCTCTCCTTGTAAGTGATGATGAATCCCATGAATTTTGATTTCTTCTCTTTTAGCTGATACGACCTTTTCACTTTTTCTAAAAAAGTCATTTACAAACTATCGTTTCAAACGAAATATTGATTGTTAGCAAAATAACCATATCATTTGTAAATGAAAATTTTCAAAGTAACCAATCAAACTCAATGTATTTTGTTTTGTCTGATACATTGGCACACAAAAACCGAATCATAACTTAAAACCCCACAAAAATAAAATTTATTTTTAATTTGTTATATGTATTAAAGAGATTTGAATCTTTGATGCTAGAGTAAATAATTAATTTGATCATTTTAATAACGAGAGAACAAACTTGATAACAGTAGATATGTTAACCAAAAGCGACCCAAATTAATAGCGGATCAAGTAAGCTTTTTAAAACGAGTGATCACCACATGAAAGACTTGTAGTAAAAAATTCTGTCAGTTTTATTTTTGAGATTCAACCAACAACATGCCGGCCTATTAAACATACATTTTCTAGTTTTCTTTTAATTTGAAATTAACACTTACAAGTTTGTAATTTGTAATTCCTGATCTTTCAGCTCAGTGACTAAATTTTTCTTCCTAGAAAACGGTCTCAATCAAATGTGTTAAAGTGTGATGTTAGCCTCCTCTTGGCTTCGTAATTGGAGTCTCTTGGGTATGGCTTGGATTGTACGTAACCATTTTGGTTGTTCCCAATATCATGCATGTGAGATATGTTGATTTTGAACTTCATCAACCAAGGCTTTTGAGGTCTTAGGAGAGTAAAGAAAAGAGTATTGAGATTCAAGAGAAAATAGTGACGATGAAACTCCTTGTATTCTCATTAAAAAAACCAAAAAACTACAATTGTCGTTTTTTAAAGAGACTTACAGAAGGGAGAGAAGAGAAAGAAACATCAGCTGGTAGAGGGAACCATTTCCTTTTGTCTCCAACAGTCCTATTGACCGAGTTGACCGTTGGGACCACTTCCCCCTTATCTTTTGAGGGACTTTATTCCTTGCTCACCAAGCTAGGGTCTCATACACATCTCAGATTAGTCCCCCAAACTCCCTAGATCCATAAGTCTCTTGTACGGGTAATGAACCTCGATCGTAACAGTTGTAGGGCAAAGCTGACCCGACTGCTCAGGGGGCAAAACTGCCCACCGACTGCCTAGATAGATGTCACTCAGGCCTCCTTGGATAGTGATAGGTGTGGCCTAGTGAGGAGGCTTGGCCAATACTCCCCCCTCAAGCTAAGCCACAATAGAATGGAGACTTAGGTATACTTTGGTAATACCTTAGCAAGAAAAACCGAGTGGGACAAAGCATACACCTCGGTAATACCTTAGCAAGAAAAACCGAGTGGCGACAAAACCCTTACCAAGGGAAAAAGAGCAAGTATACTTTGGATTCAGGAGACATGAGGTCAAGGGCAGTCAAGACTCACAATACTAAATTTACCATAAATATGATTGCAAACCTTGGTACTTGCGGCCTTAGTGAAAATATCCGCCAATTGATCTTCCCTCGGTGTATAACATGGGAGGATAACTTCCTCGGCAATGCGCTCATGAGCTTTTGTGGCAGTCCCCACCTCAATACATTTGGTTATCTCATGGAAGACTGAGTTATTGGCAATGTGGATTGCATCTTGGTTGTCACAATGCATGAAGATCGGTTCGGTAGTCTCGCAGCCTAGCTCTTTGAGAATGGCTCGAAGCCAAACCAACTCATCTATAAGCTTTATCATCGCCCTATATCCCGCCTCAGCCGTCGAACATGCCACAACCTTCTACTTCTTATTCTTCCAAGAAACCAAATTTTCTCCAGTGCATGTGCAATATCCGGTGGTGGACTTCTGATCGTTCCTATCTCCTCCCCAATCAGCATCACAATATCCAGAAATTATAGTGCTACCATTCTTACCCATCCAAACACCTTGACCCGAAATCCCTCGAATGTATCTAAGAATACGCTCAAGCATGGACCAATGGTTTGTTGGAGCTTGCATATGCTAACTGATTTGGTTAACTGCAAAACATAAATCATGCCGAGAAATTGTCAAGTAAATGTGTTTACCAACAAGTCTCCTAATGACTTTTGGATCCTCAAATGGCTCAGCTGCTTTCTCCCCCTCTCGGCTGACTTTTTAACCATCCTCAAGTGGTGACTTTGCGGGTATACTATTCTCCATACTTGTCTCATGTAATAGATTAAGGGTGTACTTTCTGTGAGAGAGAAATAAGCCTTCAAAAGACCAACAAATTTATATCCCGAGAAAGTACGTCAATGCACCCAAGTCTTTAATATCAAAGACAGAATGGAGATAGACTTTAGTTTCAGAAATTCCATCATTATCATCACCCAAAATGATAACATCATCCATATATACTTGATGGTGAAGACTCATTTGCACGAAACAGCTCGCCTGCCTCGAGTGTGATTCTTATCCATGGCACTCGCTTCATTGGCAACAACATCCATCCATTCTTTCCTTTGTCTTGCTTCATCAAATGTTTTAGGTACTTGTTCCATCTCAATCTTGCCAAGAAAAGAATGAAATTCAGATTGTAAAAGGTCATACGAGAATATTATTTGAGTTGGAAGAGCTACGGTGTTAGCATGCTAATAGTTCTCGGTGTGCTTCCAACTGGAAGGAGTCTTGCATAACCATAAGCTTCTTCGAAGTGGCTGAACTGGATCTGAATGTGGTACAAGTGTTGTCCTTATAGTAGCCGATTTAGATGTCTCGGAGGTCCCAACTGGATTGGTGTTTGCGGTTGGACATATTGTCGTGGCGAGATTAGCAGTTTCAGCTGGTTTGGACATCACTTGGTTTGTACCCGGATTAGAGCTCAGAGCTATGCTTCGTGTGCTCGGAGGTGGGGAGACTTCGCCCTCGACCCTATTAGGGCTAAGAGAATAAGGAGTCAAATGTTCCAAGGAATGACCCGAGCTTCCTCTATGATCGGGTGGCTCCCTCCAAATACCCAAATTCTTGAGTAGACACCGAAGGCTTGATGCTCTATCCATGGAGAGATCGGATAGATCTTTCAGCTCCTCCCAATTTTTCTCACCGTAAAAACTTTGGTTTTCAAGAAACTTCACATCCCTTGATATATAAAGTCTTCTTGTAAGGAGATACATCTCGAAGAACTTTGGTAGGTGTTAGTTTATTAAATAACATGCGGTAATAACCGCATCTCCCTAAAATATCTTTGGAACACTCATATGGTACATGATGGATTTCGCAACTTCCAAAGTGTCGGTTTTTTTCTTTCGGCTACCCCATTTTGTGGCGGATTATATGGGAAGCTTGTTTGATATAGGATTCCTTGTTTTCTTAAGTGCTCTTAAAACGCCTTACTCATGTACTCTCCACTGTTATCCTTTCTTAGTACCTTCAATTTCGATTTAAAGTGATTAGATATATGCCTCAAAATTTTAAAGGCATAAAAAAAAGATCTTTTGATGGAAGCAAAGTTATCCATGTATACTTCGATTTCTCATAAATGAAAGTCACAAAGTATCTATGATTATCCCTAGACACACATGGAGAGGTCTATACATTGTAATGCACCAAGTAAAAGCAATTATCATAAATAGTAGAAAAAGTAGTATAAATCAACTTGCAATGTTTCCCAATGATGCATGCTTCACATTCAAAATTATAAAACGATATATGAAGTAATATGAGTTTTAAGGCTCTAAAATGAGGGTGACTAGTGATGTTCCTCATATTTTATCAGTTTTGAGCTCACTATTACGGTTATATTTGGAGAATTCGTCTGTTTTTTATTGAGATTTCAGGTCAAAAACGTTCAGAGTTGGAATCATGCTTGAAGGTGGACTTTGGAGAAGTTTCAAGCATTTTCTGATTATCCACGTGAGGAAGGATCGAGCGATCAACACAAGGGTCGATCGATCAGTGCTTTAACAAGGAATATGCGCACGATCAGAAGAACGACTTGGCTTTTGAGAGATCGACTCAATATCCAAAGATCGATCGATCAACATAAGGATCGATCGATCGATGCCATTCAAAGAAACCTAATTTCACAATTTTTCAGCTCTTGTTTTGGACCTATAAATACTATTTTCCTATTTTATTTTTAGAGGCGTCTTTGAGTTGTTGAAGAACAATTTTTACATAAGTTTGAGAGTTTGTAAGCTAGGAAGAAGATCGCTTCACACTTGAGAAGAATTTCTTAATCCTATTTCTGTTTCTTAATGTAATTTCAGTTTCAGTTCATCATGATTTGCTTGATTCATTGTTCTATGTCTGAGTAGATCTTAGATCGGATTTAGGGATTCTAAGGTTTTAGAGTTCACTATTAGGGAACAAATATGATTAATGAATAAATGATTCTCCTTCTAATACTTGAGTTTAATTTATAGATTAGCCTGATCACCTGGTCGATGATTTTAGGTTGTTAACTTTTCAGAAGTTTGTTAAGAACTAAAACTAGATTAGAAGAGCAATTCATTCACTACCAACGAGAGTTGATGCTAGGTTGGGTTGTGGTTGATTGAACCTAAGCGATAAAAGCTACTTATAATCTAAAACGAAAGAGAGTTAGGACATTCAGATTATTAGTAGAGGGGTAGATTCAACAAGAGTTGGTTTATCTTTATTTATGTTCAAGCCGAGAATATGCTCAGATTTGTTCCTGAATAGTTTCCCTGACAAGAGTTCTAACTCCTGAATGAATATCTGACATCCGATTGCTTTAGTTAATTGATTACATTCGCGTTTAAGTTGTTAGTATTTACTTCTCTTATTTTGATTGGTATAGTTTGTGATTCGATAGAAGTCGAAAGTGTAATCTTGTTCTCTGAGGAATTCGACCCTTAAATACTATTACGTTTGTTGTGCACTTGCAGTAGGATATATGGTTAAAACTCGTGTTATCAACCAGCTCTAGCATGCCATACAAATTCATTTGAGTCCCTAACAACCATATTAGAAACTATATTAGAACCGCAAACTCGAGAAAGAAGTCTAGTGTCTTCGAGAACATAAAGCTCATCATGTACTTTCCTTTGCCCAATCAAGCTGCCACTCTTAAAATCCTGAAACTTAACATCATTAGGACCAAAAATAACATAGCAATTCAAGTCTATCACGGCTTTCCTAACCGACAAGAGATTAGACGTAAAATCTGGCATAAAGAAGGCTCTCGTCTTTTTATTGAACAAACCAAGATTTCCTACTCCACTAACTGATATCCTAGCACCATTAGCTATCACAACACTTCGTAATGTTGATTCTATGTTACTCATTAGCTTCCTATCACTAATTATATGGTGGGAAGCTCCCGAATTTACAACAATCGACTTACAGAGGTTGTGAGAGTAGAAATAAATACCCGAGTCCCTTAAAAATTTAAGGGAGGTTGTTAGGGCCTCAAGGTCAGACGTTTAGATCACTTTTACTTGGAAATATGAGGAGGTTGTAGTAGCATTCTCGGATAAACCGAAGGAAGATCTTGTGCTCGGTCCGGGAGATTGACTTTGGTATTGGTTATCGAAATTCTCTTGAGAAAGGTTGGCCTAAGAGTCTTTGAAATTTTCTGGCTTGAGATGAGGGTGGAGCAACCAACATTTATCTTTCAAGTTCCCCTTCTTTTTGAAATGATCACAATAAAGATTCTTCCGATCCTCAACCTTCCCATAGGCTTTGTTCGTGGAGATGAGCTTTCTTTTTCCCTCAAACAGCTCAGTTGATCCTTGTTCCTTTTGAACTTGAGCACAAACTTCATCAAGACTTGGTAGAGTATGAGTAGTGGCAGCCGTTCTTAAGATATGCTTGACAAGATCATTGTAGCAAGGGTTAAGATTCATCATTAGACTAAAGACTTTATCCTCTTCATTTTTTTCCCTTGCCACCTTTGGATCCACACTTATGGGTTTAAGCATGTCAAGCTCAGTCCATAAAGACCTAAACTTTCCAAAATGCTCAGTGAAATCCATTTCTTCTTGACACAAACCCACAAGAGACTTCTTGAGTTCAAAAACCCGAGTCAAGTTGGAGACATTATCATACACCTTCTTCAAAGTATCCCACAACTCCTTAGCTGTTGCACAGTAGTAGTAAGCCTCAAGAATGGGAGTATCTAAGGATTTTAAAATGATGGCTTTAACCGCTTGATCCATAAGAAACCATTCATCATCCTCATCAAGAGCATCTTCATCTTCTTGGCTTGAGTACCCTTCCTTTGGAGGTTTCTCTTTAACCACGTGAATCCAAAAGCCTCTCTTGATGCATATAGTGGTATTAGTAGCCCTTGCCCACATAAGGTAATTAGGGCCTTTGAGAGTAATAGGAACGATTGTGGCTTTGGAAGGATCAATAGCTTCTTGGATTCCTTCTTAGAGAAATAAAGGTGATGTTTTTTTTTTCCTTACCAAAGAGAAAAGGGAAAGATTGAGTCTTCCTTTGGGGATTAGGCAAATAAAAAAACTCCTTTGAATTTTCCTTGGAAGAAAGGAGTCGAGACTTCACCTTGATTGACAAAAGACCCGAACTTTTCTCTCGGATTTACCAACGAAGGAGCTTTCCAACACCTTAAAGAAAAAGCTTTAATCTTTCTTGAAAAAGCTTTAAACTTTCTTGAGATATAGGAGAAAGGAGGTGACTTTAAGGTTAGGAACACACAAAAGAACAAAACTTTAGGTGTTTGAACCCTATAACCTTCAAGAAACGCCAATGGAGATGATAAGAGAATGCAAGAGAAGGCCCAAAGAACCAAGAACAAGAGACAAGGATTTGAGTTATGAAAGGGAGATTTGAATGAGAATACAAGGCCTCAAATCATGCTCTGATACCATGTTGGTTTTGAACCTCATCAACCAAAACTTTTGAGGTTTTAGAGAGTAAAGAAAAGAGTATTGAGATTCAAGAGAACAGAGTGACGATGAAACTCCTTGTATTCTCATTAAAAAAACCAAGAAACTACAATTGTCTTTTTTAGAGAGATTTACAGAAAGGAGAGAAGAGAAAGAGACATCAGCTGGTGGAAGGGACAATTTCCTTTTGTCTCTAACGGTCCTATTGACCAAGTTAACCGTTGGGACCACTTCTTCCCCCCCTTATCTCTTTATGACTTCATAAGGGGACTTTGTTCCTTGCACACTAAGCTAGGGTCTCATACACATCTCGGATTAGTACTCAAACTCCCTGGATCCATAAATCTCTTGTACGGCCGTAGGGCAAAACTGACCTGATTGCTCAAGGGCAAAACTGCCCCAACTACTCAGGGACAAAACTGCCCTGACTATTAGATAGATGTCATTAGGCCTCTTGGATAGGGATATGTGTGGCCTAGTAAGGATGCTTTCCTTCTCCTTCAAGGTTTGTTGCCAAATTGCTCTGTCTTTATTGGGCTGTTACAAGTGTAGCAGATATTGGCTGTCAAGATGTTGAATTCGGAGTTAAAAGCAGTTTTGCAGCCGTTCATTCTCCCCATGCTTGGTTACCCTTCTGAACGCTTTCGGAGGGTCTGACTCGCTCTTTGCTCCGCTTCCGCTCTTGGAGTTTATTAGTATCTTCAAGGCGTGCGAATGCTGGAGCTGGGAAAATTGTAATAGTATCACACATGACATAAGGTTTTCATCATATTTAGCTGTTGGTGGGTCGTCATGGTTATTTACATCATTCGAGGAAAATTGAAGATGTTGTCGTTAGATATTCGTCTTGGTTTTGGGTCTCGAAGCTCTGTTTGTTTTGTTCTATTTTGGTTTTACTTGTAAGATTCTCCCTCTTTTGGAATCAATAACATTTCATTGTTAAAAAAAATTAACACCTGCAAATTCTGAAAATGTTCTTCTTCCACTTATGAAAGAAAAACAAAATATATGTCGAAGTAAAGAGATATGAATATCTCTAAAATTATATAATATTTCCTACACAAATTAATGATACTGCATACTAATATCTACTAACTAAATTTAGTTCGGTTTCTAATTATAATTTTTTTATTCGGTTTGAATAAGTTTTTTTGGGCTCAAATATGGTTTGGAAGATGTGTATCTAGTATGTACTACGCTCTTACTTTAGAGTGAACTCATCAACTACAGACAATAAGTTTCTGATTGGCAAAACATTTTGTTGTTGAATTGTTGTCGACCCTTTGTCAAAATTTGTACAAACTTTAATTTTATAAGTTCTTGTACCAAGCTATTATATGATTTTTACATGGTACATAATTTCAGCGATTAGGGTATCAACGATAATTCCTCTGGTATCGACAATCGACTCTCTCCACCATGGATGTTAACGTCTCTCCTAGAATTAGTCAGATCTTGGCTGTAAATGGACTTTTCATATATGTGCTCCTTAATAATCCCTGATGTGGGTAATTTTGTAATAGTCGCAACAATGCTTCGTTAAATTAATTTTTTATTGTAAGCAATTACATGTATATCTATTCCTTTTGGCAGGATATCCATTTTTTACAAATATCCGGATAGTTTTTTAGGATTTCACAAATACAGATACGTGTATCTTTAAAAATCATCGATATCCGCTATGTTACAAGGTTACTGCTTAGGTCACAAATGATTAATTTATAGATACAATCTTCATTGAAGTTATGGTGGAAGCTGCTACATGAGATTATCTCATTTTTACTCCAATTATTTATTTTTTGTTGTTTCTAAATTTTTTTGTAAAAAATTCAAAGAAAAAACGGCAGCGTAGCAAGTATTAATCTAGTTTTTCAATAAAAGTAAAGCCATATGCAAACAATTCAACAGAGTTAGGGTGTTATAATGGGTCACTACTCATGGGGTTGACCCTGTTTGTTTGTTAATTTAATAAGGTTTGGGTTGAATTTTTGTACCCAAATAAATAAATGGGCAGTTACTTATGGGTAAATAAATCTGATGGGTGAAGTCATTAGGGTTATTGGTTACACATGGATTGATCACTAAAAATATAAAAGATTAAATATTTAAAATATCTACATAAAACCATTTTTTTAAAATAAATATGTATAAATATAGAAATTACATCAAAATATAAAATATCTATATAAACAAAAAATTTCTTTCATAGATATGTAAAAAATATAAATATTTATCATATATTTTTGTCCTAAAATTATTTTTATTGTTTTTTGTAGTGTATAATATATATATATATATATATATATATATATATATATATATATATATACCCAATATAGCCCACTTAACCAATTGGTTTAACAGATTTGGGTTTAGGTATTATAGAGAAATTGAATAAAGAAATTGAACAAAAGCGAAAGAGAGAAAAGTTGAATCTTTTGTTGATGTTTGTTGAAGAAAATTTACAAAGAACGAATGAATTATTCTTATATCAGATAGAGAAAACAAACAATGAAACCTAAAAGATAAGGGTAACTCTGTTTATATTAAACCAAATGAAACAACCAAGATTTAAAAATCAATATAATCTAATCTATCTAATACCCACCCTCAAGATGTCAAGTAGATTAATAATCATTCACATCTTGTTCAAAAGAGAATAGAAGAAACTTGGAAGGCTTTGTGAAAGCATCAACGATATTAAGCTCATACTTGATGTGGAGAGGCTTAGTCATACCATCAACAATTCTTTTTCGAACCTTATGACAGTCAAGTTCTACATGTTGAGTACGGTCATGGAATATCTTGTTGTTGGAGATGTGTATAGCAACTAAGGAATCACATAAGAAAGCAACGGATCGTTGTGGGGGATCTTGCAATTC
Organism: Lepidium sativum; assembly: GCA_023374145.1. NCBI lineage: Eukaryota > Viridiplantae > Streptophyta > Magnoliopsida > Brassicales > Brassicaceae > Lepidium > Lepidium sativum. Next base: position 10,966 of record JAKUCM010002926.1, on the reverse strand, counting down.
AATCAGCGAATTGACTAACCAATCAAGTTCATGTAACGCAAATCTCAAGGCCCTGTATTCTGATTTAGCTAAAGAAAGAGATACAGTTGGCTGCTTCTCAAGGAAGACCCCAAGAACATGCAAAAACCTAATGTTGAACGTCTAGTGTCCTTACATGATGCTCAATTCGTATTTGTGAACACATGGAGTTCCAGATCACAATATGTTGAGTAAAACAAGCCTATACCAATACTTCCTTTTAGGTAATGAAGAACTTTGTAGGCTGCCTTCGGATCGGATGATTTTGGTTGAGAAGTGAATTGACACAGTTGATTCATACGGCATAGGTGATGTCTAGCCGAGTAATTGTGAGATACATCAAACGACCTACGATTCTTCTCTAGATGTTTGGATCTTCAAGTAATGGTTTCAGACTATCTTGACAGAGCTTAATGCTTGCTTCCATTTGAATGGAAGAAGGCTTACAAGCTAATAAACCAGTTTCTTCTAACAGTTCTAGAGTGTATTTGCGCTAAGATACTGAGATTCCAAAAGATTTTCTTGCAATTTCCAGTCCCAAAAAGTACTTCAAAGCACCAAGGCCACGCAGTTTAATACACTTTTGTATAGTTTCCTTCAGTTTTTGACTGCAGTATCATCATTTGAGGCGATGATAATGTCGTCAATGTACACTAACACAACAACATATTGTCCATAGATATTCTTAGTTTGTGATTTTTGGAACCCAAGTGACCAAAGAACTGAACTAAACTTGAAGAACCACTAGCGGACGGATTGCTTCAAACTATAAATTGACTTTTGTAACTTGCAAACTACATTTGGTGGAAGAGTTTCTCCTTCTTTTGGTGTGTAACCTGGTGGCAATGACATATATATCTTCTCGTCTAAGTCACCATTGATATAAGCGTTGGAGAATTTTAGTTGAGTCAGAGTCCAACGTTTTGCAGCTGAAGGAGCAAGGAGGGTCTTCACTGTTGTCATTTTTACCACTGGAGAGAAGGTGTCAAAACAGTGTATTATGTTGTGTTTATATCCTTTTGCCACAAGTCTGGCTTTGTATCTCTCCACACTTCCATCTGAACTGAGATTTGTTTTATAAACCCATTTGCATCCAATGGTAGGTTTTCCTACAGGGAGAGAACAAATTTTCAAAGTATTAGTGCTTTCTAAAGCTATCAGCTCTTCATTAATTGCTTTTATCCAATCTTCATAACTTCTTAGCTTGATTGAAAGAGAACAAATATATGATTTGTATGCATTAGATAAATGATCATAAGTGAAGTAATCAACTAAGGGAAAAGGGATCTCAGTCTGTGTATTGTTTCAGTAGTAGTCTTGAAGATAAGATGGTGCTTGCTCATGTCTTTTGTTTCATATCACCGAGATTTCTACTACTAGTGCTTGATTACTTGAGTCATTATCAATGGATGTATCTTCAGATGTTGTAGCTTCATATTCTGTATTCTCGGACTCAATGGAATTTGCAGGTACCTCTAAAACTTGTGAAAAGAAATTTGAAGATGAGTGAGTACCTTCTTCTTCCTTGAAAAGAAAGTTGTCTTCATGAAAGACTACATTTTTGCTTATATGAATAATATTGGTCTAAATCCATTACTTTAGAACCTTTGTAACCTGCAGGTAACCCAAAAAAAACACAAGCCTTTGATCGTGCTTAAAATTTGTGTCTATGTTTTCCTGAAGTTGAAAAAGGGTCCTGAATGTCTGTGTGAAGAAGATCAAAAGAATTCTCACACACTTTATTCAAAGAACCATAAGAAAACTTTTTCTGTTTTGCCAAAAGGACAAACAATACAATGAAAAGAACTAGTATTAATCTTTTTAATTCCTAATAACATATACTATTGAATAAATTCTATTAGAGGAAGGATAACCTAGTGTATGATGCCACAAATTATAGTCAATTAGAAAATTAATAGAGAAAAGAGTTTGATGAACCACATTGTGGGTGAATGAAGCATTATCCAAGACGTGGAGATTTGCGATTTGTTCAGCTTTCCCAATGATCAGCCCTTTCATAGGCTCATGGATCATGCAAGACACTTGATTAGACACCATTCGTCAATTCAAGTCTTTTTGTTAGTTGGCTGACACTTAGGAGATAATGCCTGAAACCAGGAATGAATAAAATGTTTCGCATAACAAGATATTCTTCCTTCTACCTTTATGTCGCAAAGTTACATTCTTTGCTAAGGAATCTGTCATGTGAATGAATAAGCTTCCATCATTGGAAACATCATGACTAGCACCTCTATCTATGATCCACGATGCAGAATGTAACACCCGTCTTCCGACTCTTTGAGACACGTATCACTTCATGCCAAAACATTCAATTTTTATTCAATAACTAAGATGGTCCCAAAATCTTACATAAAATCTCTCGAATAAAAATCATTAAAATAAAGAAAATAACGAAGAAAATGTCTTACGAAATAAATAACTGGAATAAATAACTTCAATGAAAAGGGGAGACTCAGCAGCTACTCATGATCCTAGATCCGATCTGGAAAAAGGGAAAAAATGAGGGGGTGAGAATAAATACTCAGTGAGGAGATCACTTATGCCCTCTGAGGCTCAAAGTTCTAACTTAATACTAAACATCGTCTATCCTAAGCATAGAAAGCAATCATGTGCAGCTTGTGTATTTCAACAAGTTGTACCAATCAGGTTGGTCTGCTAGTAGCAGCCAACGTCGCACACATCGGCTCAACCATACTCCACGATGGCTTCAGAGCCCCTCGGTTGGGAGACCACGGTCCGTAACTCGATCATCCCTAGCTCGTCAGCGGTTTTTGGGCTGAAGCGGTCCCGTCGGCCCACTTCAGACCATTGTCTCTTTTCCATGGGGAGGGTCGGCCCATAGCCCAATTCCTCCGCGTCACCACTTTTTAAGAGACATCCAGACCATTGTCTCTTTTCCACGGGGATTGTCGGTCTGTAGCCCAATTCCTCTGCGTCACCATTTTTTAAGAGACATGTCACTTACTCATTTACTCATTCTTTATCTACTTACTTTTCATCAAAACATTAAATATATCACCTCTTATGAAATGCCTCAACAAGTACATATTTTAATTATTTATATGTTATATTTCAAACAATTATCCTATTTCCAAACATTCACAAAAATTCCTAAAATATTATCTAAGAGTTATATAATATTTAATAAATGATTAAAAATATTCGAACTAAATATTTTTAATCTCCAGAATAAACGAGTTTAATATTAAATTAAAACTAAAATTCTTGCAGATCATATCCTCACCTAGATTGGCCGGTGACAGATTCAAAAACGCAGCCAAAACAAAATTCAACAACTTTCACAGCAGAAACCTTCACACACAAGCAACCAGACAGAACTAGGGTTCATCAGTCAACAAAAAGATGATTCTTGCTGACCAAGCAACGACATTACAGATCAGATCTTACCTAGAATCGAAGGTCCGACGGTTCTGTTGCAGTCATGAATGTTCCCTTTATCTAAATCCAACAAAAACCTGATTTTTCTTGCACAAATCTAGTCAGAAAACGACCACAAATATGCCAAGTCGAACACAACAATTAGAACAAAACTCATAACTCTTTAAGTCTGGAAATAAAGAATGTCTTACCTTAAACTCGATGTAACTCTCTCAATACTACTCTGATCAACGATCCGTTTGAAACTACAGAAACTTGAGAGAAAGATCTTTCCAGAACTACCAAAATAATCAATAGGCAATTAATATCAGATTAATTATGGGCCCCGAAAAATAGTGGTTTGGACTGGATTTCTTACCACTTCGAGGCTGCTCTAGGTTGATCAATCAACTTCGACAATGAGGATACTTGCTATGAGGCTCGAGTTTGAAGATTTCATAAGAGGAAGAAGCTTAGGCGGCGCCGAGTTGCTGGGTTTAAATAGGGGAACACACTAGGTTTTGGTGCTAGGTTAAGAAGATGCATATTTTCCTTTTTTTCTCAACAAACTTGATGACAATTATTTTATTGGGCCTTATGGGTCACAAAATTAAATCATTAACCCAAGGTTGGGTCTCACAATTCTCCCCCACTTTTAGGAATTCGTCCCCGAATTTGGAATGTCCATTGTTATGCTCTTCTCCTTGAAAAGCTCTGGATAATCTTTCCTCATCTCCTTGGCTTCAGCTTCCCTCTCTTAGCTCAATGGTTCACACCTCTGAACATTCTTATCTTCAGGTACACTAAGTCGCCTACCTCAAACTCCAAACTCTTTTGCCTTTTATCCGCATAACTTTTCTGACAGACTTGAGCTTCTGCTAACCTCTTCTTAAGGATTTCTACATGTCCCCTCGTCTCCTTAATGATTGCATGCTTCATGTTTTGCGCTCCCCCACTTTTGTCCAACAAAGTTGAGTGCGAAAAGATTGTCCATAAAGAGCCTCATATGGAGGCATGCCTATGCTTTCATGATAACGATTATTATAAGAAAACTCTGCTAATGGTAAGTATCGTTCCTAACGACCTCTCCAATCCAACATGCAAGCTCTAAGCATGTCCTCCAACGTCTGAATCATCCTCTCAGATTGACCATCAGTATGCGGGTGATATGCGGTACTCATCTGCACCTTAGTCCCTAAAACCTTCTGAAATGCACCCCAAAAATTTGATGAAAACTTTGGATCTCTGTCTGAGACAATGCTCACCGGAACACCATGCAGTCTAACAATCTCTTCAACATATCTCTTAGCTAAGCGTTCAGCAGTGTCCTTCTTGTTGATCGATAAGGAATGCGTAGACTTCGTTGGGCGGTCTAAAATTACCCAAATTGCGTTCCGCTTATTTACTGTCCTTGGAAGACCAGTAACAAAATCCATAGTCACCATATCCCATTTCCATTCGCGTAATGGTAAACTCTGAAGAAGTCCACTCGAAAGCTGGTGTTCTGCCTTCACCAACTGACAAGTCGTGCATTTTGCCACCCAATCTGCTACATCTCATTTCATCCCGCTCCAGTGATACATCTTGGTAGAACCCGGATGAATAGAGAAATGTCATTGATGTGCTTGCTTTAATATATCTCCCTTCAGAACTTTGTCATCATGAACACAAACTCGACCCGTGAAGACATGTGTTCCATTTTTTGTAGTCTCAAAACCCACAACTCCAATCGCCATTGACTTAAGTAGGGATGCATCACTCTTTTGCGCCTCACGAATCCTCCACAACAAATGTGCTTGGTTTACTGCTTTGAGGCCCAAAACAACACCCTCTACAATGACTTTACAAATTCTGAGGCTAGATAACTTTATTCCCAGTTCTTGCACTTCCTTTGTGTTTGACACATTGCTCCTTCTCCTGCTTAATGCATATGCTACCATATTAGCTTTCCCTGGATGATAAGCGATATCCACATCGTAGTCCGCCAACAACTCCACCCATCTCCTCTGTCGAAGATTCATGTCTACCTGAGTAAAGATGTACTTCAGACTTTTGTGGTCAGTATACAATTGTACCTTTTCTCCATACAAGTATGCTCTCCAGACCTTAAGAGCAAAGACCAAAACTACAAGCTCCAAATCATGGGTAGGATAATGCTTCCTCAACTATCTAGAGGCGTAAGCCATAACCTTACCATCTTGCATAAGAGCACATCCAAGACGAGTTTTTGACGCATCTATGTAAACCACATATGGTACACCTACCCTCGGTAGTACCAACACAGGCGTTTTAGTCAAACGTTCTTTTAGACTCTCAAAGCTCTGCTTGCACGCTTTAGACCACTCAAAACGTGCTTCCTTACACGTTACTTGTGTCAATGGCTTGGCCAAGCTGGCAAATCCCTCCTGTTATTTTCGGTAATAACATGCAAGCCCTAGAGAGTTGCGTACCTCAGTAGCACTCTTACGTCTAGGCCAATCCAAAATCGTTCAAATCTTCTCTGGATCTACATCAACTCCTTCTTCTGTCATAATGTGGCCTAAAAATCAAATTCTCTTCTGCCAAAAGATGCACTTCTTCAACTTAACATATAATTGATGCTCCTGCAATGTCCACTACACAATCCTTAAGTGTTCAACATGTTCTTCCTTACTTCTAGAGTATATCAGAATGTCATCAATGCACACAATAACAAACTTGTCTAGATATTCCCGAAATACGTTATTTATCATTTTTATAAAAGCGGCAGGGGCATTCGTCAAACCAAAAGGCATCACTGGGAACTCATAGTGCTTGTAACGTGTTCTGAATGCCGTATTTTTGATGTCATCTCCGGTGATAGCAATCAGATGATAACCGGATGCCAAATCAGTTTTTGAGAACCAAGACGCTCCTTGAAACTGGTCCAACAACTCATCAATTCGAGGTAGGGGATACTTATTGTTGATGGTCACCTTGTTTAGCCCTCGGTAGTCTATGCAAATTCTGAAGCTGCCATCTTTCTTCTTCACAAAAAATACAGGAGCTCCCATTGCAAACTACTAGGTCTAATGAACCCTTTCTCCAACAGTTCCTCCAACTACTTCTATAGTTCTGCCATCTCTGATGGGGCTAAACGGTAAGTAGCTCTCAAGATTGGAGCAGTCCTTGGCTCCAGCTCAATAAAGTTTCCTAACAGTGCTACAATTCTATAGTCACATGAACGTCCCAATAGTTAATGTCGACTGAGCCACAGTGGGTTTGACTGTTGCATTCTTGAGCTTATGTTTAAAGCCAAGAAGGTACCCATATATCTTGTAACACTTCTCGATAGTGTGACATGTGTACCCACAATAAAAGCAAATAGGCCTCTTAGTTTTCTGATTACCATATGAGCATTGCTTGACCATGTGATATCAATTGTAACCACAACTTAAAAGGCTAAGGTGTTTGGCATTGGAGCAATATTTCTCAATCTTGGTCCAAAATATTATATACTTCTAATAGACTTAGTATTGTCTTCTTCATGATGATGTTACATCTAGCGCTTATGTATGAATTTAGACCCACCAAGAATTTGATGGTTTTGCTATGCTCAGCTTTAGTAGCATTTGATTTTCAACACTCGCAAAGGTGACAAGTATTCACGCATTATGTGCCAGCGAAATCGTCCCACAATGTCTGCAGCTCCGTGTAGTAGGTAGAGAGGTCGAGAGATTCCTGTTGTAGATCCCAAACTTGTTGCGTTAACTGATATGATCCTGGCAAATTCATTATGTGAAATCTGTCCATGAGATCTGTCTAAATTTCTGATGCATCATTAAACCTAAGAATACTTCCATATATTTGTTTGGTCATAGAATTAAAAATCCAAGATTTTACCATGGTGTTACAGTGTGACAAAATTCTGTAGTGAAGATGAGAAGAGTATGGTCTCGGAAATGATCCATCAACAAAAGCAATTTTATTCTTTGCATCTAGAACGATTGTGATTGCAATACTCGAAGTATTATAGGTCGCCCCATCCATTATGTAAATTATACTAATTGGTCAGGTAATAAGGAGAATTTTAGACTCCATCAATATTTTATTATAATATGTGTAACAATTGGCTTACCATATTATTTTCGTTCTCACCCACCATCTAATTTCTTTTCTATTCCTGAGAATATCCTCAAAATCCTTTCTATGGTGGATGATGAAGGTTTTGAAGAATTAGGACAAATAATTGGGTCATGCCTCCTTGGTAGATTTATTTGTAATAATAAGGTCTTTATTAGAATAGTGGTTCAATTTTGATTTGGTTAACTCCGGTTATGAGGCTTAGTTTGGTTTATTATAATCTGTTTTTCGGTTTACTAAACCAAGTGTGTATTTAGCCTTTCTTTTGTTCTTCTTCTTGAGAACGATTTCTGGAAATTACAGTGTGTATTACTTTGTTTCTCTCTGTAACAAACATTGAAGGTTCTCATCTTCTTCAATGGAGTTTTACTTTTGATAATCAGAGTCGATTGGTTTTCTAATATGGTATCAGAGTGTTGAAGCTCACTTAAACATTTGAAGATCTGATTTTGATTCTTCCGCTGCAATTTTCTTATGATTTCATCTTGATTTATCTTTCTTTGATTTTCTGATTATTCTGTCGGATCATCTTAAAATCATCATCATCATCGATTATTCCATCGGATTATCATCACAATCACCAGTTGTTTTCACTGGATTTCAATTTTTTTTTTCTCTATCTTCGGTTCGTCGGTTCTCCGAAAGATTGGCTCGAGGTTCTCTTCTTCATGAAATCAGCTCACTCTACAAGTTCGGTAAATCAGAACCAACGACGATTATAGAGTCTTTTGTCTTCTTGGTTATTCCGCTAAGTTAATTCATCAAGAGTGGTCACACTTCGCAAGGGCCAAAGAATTCTTGATTCCTCGATTATCTTCACAAGAGCAGTTCGAATAGTATTCGCTGTACTACTTGACAAATGGAGACAATTTCGAGGCTTAAATCATAAAGATTGTTTCATTCTTTTCACAGTTAATTTTCCGGTCATCGATTTTGGTAAAGATTCTTCTTTTATCGGCGGCGAAAGAAAAGGGCTTTACGTCTCTTGATGACTCAAAGCCGTTTATCAGCCGTCAATTCTTCCAACAACTCTCCAAGATCCGTTTTCTCCGAAACCGATCATCAAAAACGGAAATTTGAAGACTTGATTGGTGTTGCTGATCTTTTAGAGGGGAAGAAAAGGCAGATTTTATTTCTGAGAAACGTATTTTCAGACTCACTCTCCTTCGCCGCAGAATCGTCTCTTTCGAGTTTCGAAGAGACTCTTAGGGTGAATCAAAGGGTTTTAAAAGGATGGGACACAATGGCAAAGATGAAATTATGGTCGAAGCATCTCAATGCACTAGTGCTATGGTTGAGATTAAGATAAAGACATTGGATTCTCAAACATACACGTTACGTTTAGATAGATGTGTCCATGTTCCTGCACTGAAGGAGCAAATCGCTTCTGTTATTGGCGTTGTTACAGAACAACAACGTTTGATATGTCGTGGAAAAGTTTTGAAGGATGATCAACTCCTATCAGCTTATCATGTTGAAGATGGCCACCCTTTGCATTTGGTTGTCAGACAACCCATTCCACCATTATCAGAGAGTTCAACTAGTAATGCAGCGGCTGATCCTGCTTTGAGTGCTGGTGATAATCAGGGCAGTCATCGATCACGAGTTGTAGTAGGGTCCTTCAACATTGCTGAGCAAACAGATGGAGTCTATTCAGATCTTGGTCAAATTGTTTCAACTGTTCTGGGCTCACTTGGTATATCTAATCCTGAAGGTGGTATTGAAGGATTGAAGCTATGGACCCCCTACATGAGAGGCTGTCTCGGAGTTTTGGTCTTAGCACTGCCAGAGATTCGACTGGAGGGCGATCTGTCATACCAAATATGTTGTGGATCAGACGTCTACACACTTGACATCTTCACAACCGGCAGTGATTCCAGATTCATTGACAACCTTATCTAAATATCTGAATCATCTGAGACAAGAATCTGCTGCTAATGGTAGTAATGCTAATAATTTGCAAAATCCTGAGAACTCAAAGGGCAATGGTGCTGATGTTTATGGTAGCTATGCAAATGAAGCATCACTTCAGATGGTTGGAGAAGCTGCTTAGGAAGATTTCATGAATTCATAAGCAAGATGTCTATCAAATCAATATGATTGCCATCTTGAGGGAGGGTATTAGAATAGTGGTTCAATTTTGATTTGGTTAACTCCGGTTATGAGGCTTAGTTTGGTTTATTATAATCTGTTTTTCGGTTTACTAAACCAAGTGTGTATTTAGCCTTTCTTTTGTTCTTCTTCTTGAGAACGATTTCTGGAAATTACAGTGTGTATTACTTTGTTTCTCTCTGTAACAAACATTGAAGGTTCTCATCTTCTTCAATGGAGTTTTACTTTTGATAATCAGAGTCGATTGGTTTTCTAATAGTCTTCTGAAAAGTTTCTCTTTGTGGTTTATGGAGATCAATCTCCTTTTAATCAATTATGGTTCCCCGTACCTTGTATTGTTTGCTCGATGTGTGAAAGTTTTTAATCCATCGGCTCGTTATCTTGAGAGCGTGAGAGTTGTTGCTAATTAAAAAGATATATATTGAAGAAGCTGCAGATAAGTCATACACGTTATGTTTATGTTAGACGTCATACATATAATTTGATACAATTTATGTTTCTATTCCACAACTTCTCAATACTAACCAATACTAAACCAATCGTACTGAATATAACTTCGTAAGCTTTTTCCACATTATATATATCCTCTAACATTATAACAATATCCTTATTACGAATGCATATGTGTAGATCATAAGGCGGACGTCATTCTAGGTGTACCAATGTTATGTAAAACGTAACACGTCATACTCGTCATGTCATACACTTTATGTTTTTATTCAAGGAAGAAATCTCAATACTCAGCAATAGTTTGTAATACGTTAGACGTCAAACATATAATCTGATACAACGTATGTTTCTATTCAACAACTCCTCAATATTAACCAATACTTAACCAATCCTACAAAAGATATAACTTTGTAAGCTTTCTCCACATTATATCCTCAAACATTATAAAAAACATCCTTATTACTAATACATATTCGTAGGTCATAATGCGGATGTCATTCTAGGTGTACCTAGGTTATGTAAAATGTAAGACGTTATACCCGTCATGTTATACACTTTATGTTTTTACTAAAAGAATAAATCTCAATACTAAGCAGTACTTAACGAATCCTTCGAATATTATAACTACTTGAGGTTAATCCACATTAAAACATCAAACATTATAACATTGGCGAGGGTGCTTTCGTCATTCTGTATGGCATATGCTAAAAGGTTTTAACTTGATAGCATTCCCAACAATTAATAACTCATTTATGGCATTTCAAAAAATATTTCCTAAAATATTTAATAATAAATATTTTATTAAGAGTCTCTCAAATAGCTGATGATAGGTGCCGAGACATCGGGGTTTAATTTCTCCCCGATACAAGGGAAAAAAAAGAAGAAA
>JAKUCM010002925.1:0-32467 GCA_023374145.1 Lepidium sativum | reverse complement strand
TTATTTGTTTATCAAATGGCTGATTTTTTAGATACATGACCTGTAACTCATGTTTCTTCTGCAGTCAGAAATATTCAAAGCACTTGAAAGGACACGGCTTTTAGTTGTTGACAAGAAGGATTCCTCTTACTCGAGATGCGGGAGAACAGATAGAGGTGTTTCATCGACAGGGCAGGTGGGTTGCTTGTGCAGATCATGATTGTTTTATTAATTTCTCTTGCATTTAACACTTTATAATTTCTTTGAACTCACTTGGAAATCCTTGTGTAAATCACTTGTTCTGAGTCGCGAATGATCTTGTTTGTCAATGATATACCTCTAGAATTAGGCCTATTTAGAATTATCTAATTTCATTAGTCTAGGAATCAATTTCTCATCATGATGGTGTTCTTCCAAAACATCGTAACTGGACTATTCCCTAATTCCTTTAACGGAAGCTTGTGGATGCAATGCTCATATACATATTTGATTGGTGATACAGGTTATTGCTTTGTATTTGAGATCCAGACTTGTGAATGGGAAAATAGGTGGAAGTAAGTTACTCTGAGAATGAATTCAGTTTTAGTGGTTCTGTCCACCCTCACCTTCCCTTCCCTCCCCTGTTAATTCTGCTGCTGTAATTTTCTGCTTTCTCTGGTTTAGGAGCGGAATATGATTATGTAAGAGTTCTGAATCGCGCTCTCCCTGATGACATCCGAGTTTTGGGATGGTCGCCTGTTCCTTTGGACTTTCATGCGAGGTTTGTATGTTACCTTTAGAATCCTGAATACTTTGTGACTTTAATTGAAAGAAATCTTGCTGAACAAAATAATTAATTTGCAATAGTATAATATAACTAATTGTAATATAGAAATCTAAAATTATACTAGAAATTTAGGAAAACTTTATCGTAAAAGATTTGAACCAACTCTCCTGGAGTTCCCGGGGAAAATCATTGTACCTAGGATATGCTTGGGGAAACTGGTGCTGAATCATTTTTAGAATCGACTTCTTGATGCCTTTTTCATAGCAAAACCTGGAAAAATAAATGGTAAGTAAAAATCTGTTTAATAATTAAATAAAATTAAATGTACGACAATATTTAATTAGGAGGGAAAAATAAAATACCAAGAACCACCGTTCGGATCGAGCACGGGAATGTGACGACGACCTTCTGCAGTTAGGAGTTGCTCAATCGTCAAGTTGGCCACAGAGCTTTGTGGTTGGGAATCCGGAGCTGAATCCTGGACAGGACTCGGACTCTGTGTCTGGTCCGAATCAAGTACACCACGTAAGTGTCTCTGAAAGTCACTGTAACTAAACCTGGAAAAAATAAAATTGGAACGACTTATTTTTAAAAATTAATTGAAATTAGTAATAGGTTGTAAATACTTTTATAAGTATCATGAAACTTATTAAATTATTTATAAAATTTGAAAAATATATACAAATTTTTTAAAATACTGTATTTTTTAGTATAATATTGTATCATTTATTATTAAAATACTGTATTTTTCAAAATACTTTATTTTTTTATTAAAATACTTTGTTTTTTATTAAAATACTTTAATTTTTAAAATACTATAATTTTAGTATAATTAAGAAAAAAAATTGAAAAAAAAAAAAATTTCTAAGCAAACGTGAAGAGCGAAGAACGAAGAAAGCGAAGACCGAAGATCGAAGAAAGCGAAGAGCGAAGAACGAAGTCACACACGAACCAGAGCAAGAGTGAAATCAACCATGATTCTAGAGCAAGATCGAAGAAATCACGAACTAAAACGGCTAAAATCACGAACTAAAACGGCGAAATCAATCGCGAAACCTCATTCACCACAAATCATTTCCAAAAGCAAATTCACAATAACACCACCATAAACCCAAAATTCGCGCAAGGATTACACCCAACCACACATCTAATTCCTACTTCTAACTGTTTAACCAACCTCATTCAAGCATTTCTCAAAATCACTTTCTAAAAATTTGAGAAACAAAATCAAAATTGTGAAGGAAAAGGTTGAGAAACTTACATGGGTTGAGTGGATGAGAGGAAATGGAGGGATTCCGGTCACGGAATGGCTGTAAGTGGAGGAGGTGAGTGTTAATGGCGGAGGAGAAGGAAAGAGATGAAGATGGTGTATTTATGTCGGAGATGGTCGGAGGTGGTCGGTACCCGTCGGACCGCGTGGCAACACCTCGATTTTCGTGAAAATTATGTTCGCGCCTCTTGCCCCTCCTCTTTCCCCCCTCTTTCCCGTCCGACCGGAACCGACCGTTTCTCGTATAAGTTCTTACACTTATCACAAAATTATGCACACTTATACATATTAATAATTATGTCTAAAAATTATTTTGAAATGGCACATAATTATTTATAAAACTTTTTTTACATATTTAACGGTTTCATAATACAAATTGTTAAACACAAAGTTATTCAGAAGCAGAATCGTAGTCGTTAGACGCGTCTGTAGAACTTCCGGTTGACTCTCTACCAAACTCTCCTGTAGAGTCATCATGTACTGTAGCATCAGCGTGTTCTGTGACATCTTCACACAGATCGATACCAAGTTCAATATCAAGCGGTCCAAGTATCCCCGGTGTTGCTTGCTGCATAGGATCATGTTCTGCAGGTCCATTCAGTCTTCCACGTGGGTTGATGGAAGCTACTGTAATCCAATTGTTACGTCTGTTTGAAACTTGTGGGTATGTTAGGTAGCAAACCTGGTCAGCTTGTAACGCAAGTATGAAAGGATCATATTTCGGGAGCTTACGTCGAGAATTAACAGATGTCACCCCAAACTCATCGATGCGTACACGAGTGCCAACCGTAGGGTCATACCACTCAGAATTGAAAATTATGCTCCAATTAACCATCTGTACCGACGGAACACGACTCTATTTAGGAGTAAAGTTAAGGTAAAGGATCCCCCACCACTGTATCTATCAGGAGAGGAAATCGAAGCAAACATGAATTATTACGACGCTTTGGCAACTGTTCCTCGAGGAGGTAATTGGCACGTTCCTAATAATATGCTGGACTATTACGGACGACATCATAAGTGGCATAAGAAGAATATATTTTGGGAGCTGCCGTATTGGAAAGATTTATTGATTCGACACAATATGGATGTGATGCACATCGAGAAGAATTTTTTTGAGAATATCAGGCATATGATTTTGAACGTGGCTAGTAGGACAAAGGTAACAGAAATACTTACCAGTTATTTGTTCTAAGAGTGAGTTGCATACCAAAAGCGACGGCAAAATTCCAGTTCCGATATTTAGTTGTCAATGGGAGGAGTTGTGGATGTAAATGGGAGGAGAGGATACAACAAATTTGAGTCTTTCATTTTAGCATCGCAAGCAGATCAAGTTAGTTTCATTCCATATCCAAGGATCAAAGAGTCTGGAATCAATTGGTTAGCTACAGGGAAGATCACTCCCCGTGGGCGAATTATTGGAGGTGGAGATTTACCGTTGCAAGAATAATCATGTACATCAATTGAAGTGCCCGATCAAGGTACAGAGCTAGTGGTGCTTATTGATTCGGAAAACCGAGAATACGAAGATCTCCCTATAGAAGATGTTGACGACGAGGAACGTGACGAGTTTGCGGAAAGTGATAATCCGAGTAGTGGGAATGGTAGTAATGGTGAAGAATCTGATTGATACTACGGTTTAACATGTACGAACAATCTACGTTACTATTTTGATGTAATCTACGTTATATCAATCAAAGTTTTTTAATCATTTGAATTTAATAGATTACTTATGTTTCAAAACGCGAAAACATATAAATAATCGTTGAAAAGGAAACATCGTAAAGACGAAAACATTGTGAAAATACTTAGAAAAAAAACATTGTGAAAATACTTTAAAAAAATAATAAGAAACATCGTAAAGGGGTTAGCCCTATAAAACGTCGTAAAGACGTTGTTAAGGACCAACGTCTTTACGATGTTCTCTTGGCTTACAACGTCTTTACGACGTTGTGAGAAGAAAACGTTGTAAAGACGTTGCCCTTAACAACGTTTTTACGACGTTCTCTTGGGCCAACGCCTTTACGACGTTTTATAACTAACTACATGCAATGTACCGTTATGGTACGTTGCATCCACATTTACCAACCTCTTAACATGAATTATGTTGTAACTTCGACCCTATCTTTACAACTTGTTTACGACGAAAATTGTTTGTCCAACGTGTTTACAATACCCCATAATTCCTATATATACAACACCAATTTTGCAACTTCATTCCATCATTCACCAATCCTCCTTCTCTCTCTAAGGTATTCCTCTTCTCCACTTCTCTCTACAAATTTTTTTATGTAACATATATGATATAGGATTTAGAACATGTATATGTTGTTTAGATATTATGTAGTAGGTACGGAATTTAGAATTTAGAATTTATAAATTCTGTAGTAGTATACGATCCAATTTTTAATATACAGAAAATTCTTTTGTAGGTAATACAAATATGGCACCACGTAAGCATACACGCCGTGTCCATTACAGTGACATGTGCACGTCACTGCATCATCTTCGACTTCCTCGGCTATGCCAGAGACACAGTCACAGTCCCAGCCGCAAAGTCACAGTTCGCCGGGTAGTTCTCCGACACCAAAAGTTGCCGTTGAACCTCCACCGACTAATGCGGCGGTCCATCCAGACCTTTTGGTGCTGCCAGATGCACCTTATGCACAGTACCGTGTTGAGGATATTTTCGTGGCTCCAAATCGCGAGAATTTGCCGCTTCTACATATCGATCGTCCAACTGTTACCTATTGGTATGTTCTAATTTATATATTAAATTATTTAGTAGATTTACAAATTTAATATAATTATTTACAGTTAAATAACTGATAATATCTATTTAAAGTTAAGCCTAGCTTTCCCAGGAATCCTCCGATGGTACTAATGTCGAATTGAGTGCTCCTGAAATCAACGCGATTTATAAGCAGGTATTTAATTAAATAATCTAATTACTTTTAATTATCTAACATAATTTAAATAATAATTATTTCCTCACAAAATGTTTTTGCAGATGCTCCGACAAAAAAGGGACGGATTATTGGCATAGGATCTGCCCAAGATGTCTAGAGAGTCACGTCAAACTGAATAGGCGAAAACTCGCTTCGTAGTCAGTTGCAGGAATCTCATGCAAAAATTGCCTCGCTAAAGCAAACGACGGATCAGAAATTCGCAGGAACGGAGTCCATGATGGATATTTTGGTTGCGGGCAATCCTCATGCAACTGCGGCTTTGGAACTTAGACGTCGGAACCTCGGGATTAGGCCTACGCAGAATGTCGAGGTCGATTTGAATGAATGAATTGCCGAAGATCAACGACCGTAGTACTGACATGTTCGACGTACTACGATAAATATTTTATAATTTATAATTACATTTTGTAAACATATTTTAATATTATATTCTATTTTTTATTAATTTATTCCATAATTTTATTAAATTACAAATATATAATTGAATAATTTTAATTAAAAAAATAAAACAAATATTAGTCCCTAAATCGTTGGCAAGAATCGTAAAAAATGGTTTGTAATCAGTTGTAAAACATTCGTCCTTAAGTAGTTGTAAAATATTTCGTCTTTAAATAGTTGTAAAATTTTTGTCTTTAGTTAGTTGTAAATTTTTCGACTTTAATACGTTGTAAACATTTTTGACTCTAATTCATTGTAACATTTTTCGACTCTAATTAGTTGTAAACATGACGTTGTAAGATACTTGCTAAATTTACAACTAACTTACAACGTTTTATTTCACATCGATTTTACAATGCGGGAAATATCTTACGACGTTTTAACATCGCAAATGTGGAGATGTTAATTTTTACGACGTTTTTACAATTCTTTTAGCCTTACGACGCGCAGGACACGACTAACCTAGTGGCGTTCCTAATACGTTGTAAAGTCCCTTAACAACCAATTAGGGACGAAACTAGGAGTTGTAAACCTAATGTTTTCTTGTAGTGCATTGAGTATTGAGTATCTCTCAAAAAAGATTCATCTTATTCCCACGTTCCCAAAATGCTATAACATCTTTGCTGTTACATCTTTGTATATTAATAACCTTTAAAATACAAATTACTATACACAAATACTTACCCACAACCTTCATCTCCCCCACTCTCTCACATTCAATATGTCTTTCTCCTATAAATACCACCTCCAAGTCAACAAATGACAACTACACAACCACCTGCTCCCATCAAAATGCCTACAAAAGTAATCACACCCTCTATGGATGCAGCTATTGTCTCGCTATAGAATACCCACATCATCATATTTTCTTCTTCTACAAATCTGCCATGTCATCGTATTTTTCTCAGTCTAAAACGTCCTTCTAAAATTATTTTCCACACGATTCTACTACTTTATTGCCCTAGCTTTTAATTCCTAAATGTATTACCTTTTATGACTCTCTTCCTTCTATTCAGTTTGTATGCTCTTTCGTTTATTTTACTAACTTTCCCCCATCCTCAGGGGCTTCAGTTTTGGAGTCCATGACGATGCCTATAAATACGTTTGATGATGATATCATTGCTCTCTTCGATTTGATTCGGCACAATTGTCCAATATGTAGGGCAACATATCTTTAATTTTACCATTCCAAATAATAATAAAATTATCCCTTTCTGATTCACGTACTTTTCATTCCAAAAATACAACACAAATCACAAAATTTGACAAGTTATCTAAATAAACAACATATAAATGTTTCTAAACAAAAATTCGAGCATAACCCGGTCAATCTCTTAGTATAATTTGAAAATCGTAGGCGTATAATAATAAAATCAATTACATGAAAATTAGGACAACATATATTTATTTATTATGTAAGATTTGACACACATAACATCAATAAAATTATACTTATATAAATCTTAGTTAAGAAAATTCACACGTCTAACTTTACAACATGCGCTATGGACAAGTGGGCGTAATCACTTTTGAGACTTTCTAGCCATCCATCTTATCCTAATTTACCATGTTCAAAGAGTGCCACGTCATTTATTAATTTTAATTTTATTAACGTTTCTGACTTATGTCTGTAAAACAAATACTAATAACGTACGTAAAGCCTTTGTCTGTAAAACAAATAATAGCTTTAATCCACCTCCTTTATTTTCAAACTTTGTGCATCAGCTATTAAGCCTCTCTTAAATGTTTCTTTCTCCACGTTCTAACATTTGGTTTCACACAAACAAAACAATGGAAGCTGAGAGGACATTGGTCCAATATATATAAAAGTGAGTTATTGATTTTTTTGGCAGAAACTAAGCTTCTCGATGCTCTCTTTCTCCTCTCCACTCGAATTTGGTAACACTTCATTTCGTGCAGGCTTTGTTTGATTCTTCATTGTCTATTTTTGATTAATCGGTAGTAAACTTTGATATCATAATCCGTTTGCTTATCATAGCTTATGAGATATTCTTTGTAGTTAGTATGCTAGATGCATGTATGAATCGATGCCCATTTCAAGAACATTGGACGACATGTTGAATCTTTTGGTTTTTTCGATAAGAAACAATCATGAATTTCGCCATAATTGTCTCTTGCATAAATTTGATGGTGAACAATACATGAGAATAATGATATTGGATCAGTTTGTACCGAGTTTTCTTATGTATTCCACTAGCTTGAGAAAATCATACGAACAGATTACCCAAGGATTTTGACTATGATCACTACGCTCTTACTGAAGGAAGAAATGGTAAGGGTGAGGCAACATCGGTACGTTCTGCACCCAGACAGACCTACAGGAAGCTATTGGCTGAGACCGGAAATCTTAAATCACATTAGAAATCGTGCCTACAAAACAAACATCAAGCTCCACTCAAACTGTTTTTAAAGGTCACTATTAGAAGAAAACCAATTCCGGTTTAGGTTTCAAAATCAATTTTCTCGGTTATCTAGATTGGTTAAATTCTTCTTTATTTCTTCGCATGTAAATCACTCTTGTAACAGATTTTGTTTGACACGATCAATGAAATTGATTAGCAAGATTCTTCGATTAACATGGTATCAGAGCTCTTGAAGCTATCTTCAACGATCTCGTCCTTTTCTTGGCCGTGAAATTTCTGATAGGAAAAGTCTTCCATTATTTTTTGTAAACTCTCAGTTATTCCGCCGGTGAGCTCCGCTTTACTTTCCTTCTCCGATGATTCCTGTTCGAAGACCAAAGAGACAAGTCGTTGGCAGAGCTTCGACCACCTAAAAAAGAAATCAAACCTCAATCATGGAAGATTTAGACCAAAATCGCGTTTCAGCTGACAAGAATCAGTCCGACGAGAATCAGAATTCGAATCCAATTCCGATTCTCAATCCGAATCTGAATCAATCCTCCTCCCTGACTTCGCAAGATGCAATAACGAAGCAGGTTAGTCAAGATCATTTCAATTTCGACGGGATTTAATACTCGCCATACTTTCTGACAAGCTCGGATAATCCAGGTTCTTCAATCATCTCCGAGATTCTTGATGGTAGTAACTACAATACTTGGAACATAGCCATTTCGATTGCCTTAGATGCAAATAATAAGTTCGGTTTTGTAGATGGTTCTTTACCTAGACCCGCAGAAACTCACTCTCTTTTTAGGATTTTGTCAAGATGCAATAGCATGGTTAAGTCATGGATCCTTAACTATGTCTCTAAAGAAATCTACAACAACATTCTTAGGTTGTCGGATTCAGCTGAAATCTGGAAAGATCTAATGTCTCGTTTCCATGTAACAAATCTCCCAAGATCCAATCAAGTTTCTCAACAGATCTGGTCTCTTCAACAAGGAGCCATGGATTTGTCAACCTACTTCACTAAATTGAAAACTCTGTGGGACAACTTAGAGGGAACAAAATGTTTGATAACCTGCAGATATTAGTTACTCTGGCATAAGTGATATTTGATTGAATAAACATTTGATTATTAAAAACGTTATCTTCATGCCTGATTTTCGTCTTAACCTCATGAGCATTCGTCAAATAACCTCTGATTTGAAATGTCGTTGTGTGTTTGATGATTTTACTTGCACCATTCAGGATCCTATCAAGGGGCTGATGATTGGACAAGCTGAAAAGTTTTTCAACCTTTATGTTCTAGACAGCAACTTGACAATCAATTCTGTTTCTAATGCTTATGTGTCGTTTTCCCTTAATGTTGTTGTTGATCTTACTATTTGGCACAATAGGCTAGGCCATATTCCTCTGTCAAAGATTGATTCTATTTCAAATGTACTCGGTCTTAAACATCAAAATAAAACTTCTTTTCATTGTTCCATTTGTCCTTTGGCAAAACAAAAATGTTTACCTTATGTCTCTATTAATAACATTCGTTCAAATGTTTTTGATTTGTTGCACATTGACACTTGAGGCCCTTTTCAGTGGATACTAACGAATGTTACAAGTTTTTCTTAACAATTGTCGATGGTCACAGTCGCATGACATGGGCATATCTTATGAGATCAAAAAGTGACGTCTTAAAGGTATTTCCAGATTTTTTTACAATGATCTAGACACGGTATAAGGCTCAGGTGAAAGGAGTGAGATCAGACAACGTTCCATAGCTGAATTTTACTGATTTATTCAAAGCAAAATGAATCCTCTCCTACCACTCGTGTCCAGAAACACCGTAACAGAATTTGGTAGTAGAGTGAAAGCATCAACACATTCTTAATGTGGTGCGTTCCCTCATGTTTCAATCCAATATCCCCTTAGCTTTATGGGGTGATTGTATCCTCACCTCAGTCTTCCTTATTAATAGAATTCCTTCTCCTCTTTCGAACAATATTTCCCCTTTTGAATTATGACACATCAACAACCAGCATATGACATGTTTCGTGTTTTTTGTTCCTTGTGTTACAACTCAACTTCCCCAAAACAGAGGACGAAGTTTCAACCTCGATCAAAAGCCTGCATCTTCCTTGGATATCCACTAGGATATAAAGGCTATAAAGTGATGGACTTGGAGACAAACTCAACTCACATCCTCTTAGAATGTAGTATTTTATTAAGACATTTTCCCATTTATAGATGAAACTACAGAGCATTCTGACTTCTCTTCTCTGTTAAGAACATGACTAGATGAATGACTCCTTCACATAACTGGTTCTCCAGCAGCTGCAGAAGACACAAGGAAGAATCACAAAAATACAGAACAGAAGAACACTGTTGTGTCTACAACCGCGACATCTCCAAGATTATTTTTGCAATACCACACAAACTAATATTTCATATCCCTTATCCGCTTTTATGTCCTTGGATGATCTAAGTGTTGAATACAAATCCTTCATATGCTCTATCATGCAGTTCGGAGAACCCGCTAGCTTCACTCAAGCCAAGAAACTTGACGAATGGTTAGCTGCCATGAATGAAGAGTTGAGCTCTCTGGAAAATGCAGACACTTGGAGCATAGTTTCACTGCCACCTAACAAGCGTGCAATCGGCTGTAAGTGGATATATAAAACTAAACTTAATGCAGATGGATCTCTAGAATGATATAAAGCTCGTTTGGTAGCAAAATGTTACACCCAACAACCAGGAATCGACTTTGTCGACACCTTCTCACCAGTGGCCAAAATGAAAACGTTAAAAATGTTGATGTCTGTCTCTGCAGCCAAAAGATGGAGCCTCCACCAGTTAGACATTTCCAATGCCTTTCTGAATAGAGAACTCGAAGAAGAAATCTACATGTCTCTTCCACCAGGTCATAAATCGAAATCAGGTTCTGTTCTGCCCACTAATGTTGTTTGTAAATTGGAAAAATCGATTTACGGTTTAAAACAAGCATCTAAACAATGGTTTCTTAAGTTTAGTAGGGTCCTTCTTCATCTTAAATTTCGCAAATCACAATGTGATCACACTCTGTTTGTGAGAAATATAGGATAAGAATATATTGCAGTTCTAGTTTATGTCGATGACATTATAATAGCTTCAAATAATGATGCGGCTGTCTCTTCTCTCAAAGCTATTTTAAAGAAATGCTTCAAATTACGCGATCTTGGTCCTTTAAGGTATTTCTTAGGTCTGGAAACTGCAAGATCATCAAAAGGAATATATGTTTGCCCGCGAAAGTATACTTTGGATCTCCTGGCAGACTCTGGATACCTCACAAGCAAACCTTGCAGCATCCCAATGGATCCTAGCCTGAATCTTTCTCTTGACAACGATGAACCACCACTGACAGACCCTCTGGAATATCATCGCTTAGTTGGAAGGCTCATGTACCTCACAATCACACGACCAGACATCACCTTTGTTGTTAACAAGTTGTGTCAATTCACATCAGCACCAAAGCAGTCTCATCTCCAATCGGCGTATAATGTTTTCCGTTATTTGAAGAACTCAATTGGACTTGGCCTCTTCTATTCAACAAACTCGAATCTCAGACTTAAAGCCTTCACATACGCAGATTGGGCATCATGCACATACACAAGAAGATCGACATCAGGGTATTGTATGTTCCTTGGCTCTGCTCTCATTTCGTGGAAGTCCAAGAAACAGGAAACTGTATCATTATCTTCAGCAGAAGCTGAATATCGTGCAATGAGATGTGCAGTCAACGAAGTTACTTGGCTTCTCAACCTTCTCACCGATCTACAAGTACCTCAAGCATAGCTAGTTTCCTTCTATTGTGATTCATCCGCAGCCATTCACATTGCCAACAATGCAATATTTCACGAAAGAAAAAAACATGTGGATCTTGACTGCCATAGAGTTCGAGAAGAAATCATCAAAGGTTCCATCAAAGCACTTCATGTACGGACAAATAATCAAATTGCCGACACCTTCACCAAGGTTCTTCCTCCAGGAAAGTTTCATGAATTAATTAGCAAGATGTCACTACTTGTTATATGATTGCCATCTTGAGGAGGGGTATTAGAAGAAAACCAATTCTAGTTTAGGTTTCAAAATCAATTTTTTTCGGTTATCTAGATTGGTTAAGTTTTTCTTTATTTCTTCACAAATCAAATATGAACCAAAATCAATTTTTCTCGGCTATCTAGATCAATGAAATCGATTAGCAAGATTCTTCGATTAACAGTCACTCAACCTTTCTTTACCAACAAGCCAAATACTTAAAGCCTCGTAGATACATTCCTTAACAATTAACATACATCTACTGTGAAATCTCTTGTGTGGTGTCATGTCCAAGTGACCTTCCTTGCAACTGATCGAGGACTATAATATGGGTTTAATCGTTCGTTTTAAGATTTCTCAGCATTGTGCAAATTCAATTTCGTTATGTTTAAATTTTTCGGATTTCGATTCTTTGGATTTAGAAATGGACCTCATTTGTTTTGATTTGGAGTCGGATTGGGTTTGAGTTTATAGGGTTTACACAATAAGTTTTATTTGGGATTACTTAGTATTTTGGTATGTTTATCTACAAATAAATTTAAATAAAATAAAAATAGTAACTTAGTTCAAATTATTTAACATAAAGAAAAATTAGTTAATTTTAATACATCTAAACATATACATATATATGTATAAATTAGTTACTTTTATGTAGTATTCTTCTCCTTAAGGTAAAAAAAGGAAAATATATACATAACCATATATGATTACATCAAACTAAAACACAAGTCATATTCAAGTATTGAACACAGGAAAATATATTTAAGAAAACTTGAAAATTACAGTCCCCACCCAACATTTATACATGTAATTCCACCTCAAACTTTTTTCTTTGCAATTTAACCCCCACAAACTCAACAATAACACTCAAATCACCTAACCCATTCGTCGTGATACGGTGACTCTAACGTATTAGCCAACTTCTTTTGCATTTTAAGATTCTTATAAAACTTCTTTATAAACTCCTCCGCCGCTTTATCCACCACATGATCATTATCTCCACCGTCTTCCAACGGAAACGGCGAATCCGTAACCCTGAGTTGTCTAACCGCCGGAGACATAATCAACGGTGACGCTTTAGCCACTTCCGCCGCCACTATCGTCTTCTCATTCTCTCCTAACAATTCAAAAACCTTCTTAACCGCATCTTCTTCGTGAACGCGGCGTTTGCGTTTGCACATAAACGCAAAAGGGTTGTTTGTCGAGCTGGTGTAGTCGCAGCTGAACTTGTAGTCACGGACTCGTGTGGAGGAGCTAACGCTTGCACCGTTAGTGAAGTTGGAACCTCGTCGACGGAGATTGGTGATTGCTTTGTTACCTCTCTTTAACATTAAGTTTAAGTCAAGCATGAGCTTGTTTTTGATCGTACCGGTTTTTAAAATGCAGAGAAAACGATTCGGACGATTTTCCAAAGCCTTTTGGCTGCGACTTGAGCCTTTTGTTCCATTTCCATGTATAAGCCTCTCTTTGCTTCAGAAGATTCCATATTTTTTACAATTTTTCTTCGAAGAGAATGTTTTTTTGTGCTCGTCTCACTCTTAAGGTTTGGATTGTCATTGGAAGGAGGAAGTAGAGGGTATTTAAAGGATAAGGTAAATTAAATAATATATAAGAAAAAAGGATATTTTATGAATTAATGAAATAAAAAGAAAGAGAAATAACCTAAAACCACAACTTTAAAGAAAGATTTTTCTTTCTTTCTTATTAAGAGGTTGGAATAGTCGCCAATAAAGAAGTGGAGAAAAAGATAGAAGAACTGTTTTTTGTTATGATTTATTTGCTTTATTTTTGTATATTATTAAATTTAAGACTAAGCTATCCACAAATCATAACACATACATATGTAACCGTTATAAGATGTAAAGGAAGGGTAAAAGGAACTTTAACTCTGGAGTAAGCAACCGAATTGTAGCTATGGTAGTTGCGATTTTAATAAAGTGAATGATAGAATATGATTGTAAATTGACAATAATCATATAGTACTTGTTAAGTAAACCAAATATCGTTCTTGAGCTTATTATGAGTAGTGATATTTAGCAGGCTCATCTATGGGGATTGTGAACCAATTTGTAAGTTGTGTTTACTACAAAATAATAAAAATTTACAATTTTAGTTCAGAATTGTATTTGCATGTAAATTGCATATATACGAACGAACATCAAATCTATAATTTTTTTTCTATTAACATTATGATACAAATAACCAACCAATTAACTAAATTCTTACCCAATATAAATTATAAGACTCGATTCTTAAATATACAAATACATATATCTTTGATGAATTTATCACTTATCACTAAAATAAAAATCATTTAACCATCAAATCTATAATTTGAATCCAGAATTATATTTGCATATAATTTTACACGTAATTACATTTAAAGACGACTTAGAAAAAGCAAAAATATCACCTGATATACATGTTTTACTTAGCATTCACGTTTACCATTAAAAATACTTTGTTTTTCCTTAAAAGATTATCCTTTGGATTGTTTACATGGATTAAATACAATTAAATGTTAGTTTAGTTATAGTAGTATTTTTAGATAATTTTATGAACAGCATTCTCCACTTGATTAATACTTTAAGAACCATTTTTTTTTGTACTCCAGATTTAAAAACAATTAGTTATCTTGTAGAATAAGTATACTCCATAGAAAATACTACTTTTTTATGGAAAATATAAACATAATTTTTGAGAACAATAGAGATCATTATACCTAAACCAAATAGGGATATCCTTCATTATTCCGTTGGGAACATCATGTCTAAATCAAATTAAATGAAACATTAACTATGATTAGATTGTCCCTAAGTGTATGTGTCGTCCAAAAACTTTCTGAAAATTAAGAGCATATATTAGTCGAGTCATGTCTTTAAGTTGATAGCAAATTTAGACCGTTGCCGTAGCCACTAAGGCGATCCAACTAATCAAAGCACCGGACCTCTTCGTACGTGGCAGCTCTTCATTAACATTTACTTTCTCTTCTTGTTTGAAGTTTCTTACACGTGTTACTTTACAAATAGACTTCAAATTTTATTAATATCTATAACGTTTAAATCAATCTATACTAAGAAACCACAAGCTCTTACCAAAAGGCCTTTAGTCTATATCAAGGTATCTCGTTTGTAGAAGAGAAAACGTGTAAACAACATCAAATTCAGATGGTTAGAACGACTTTTTCTTAGTCTGAATAGTTCAATATATATATATATATATATATATATCCTCGTATGCAATTTTTTTTTGTATTGAAGTTGAATTTCAGAAAATCACATAATTTGCATAATATTATTTAGAAACTTTAAAAATTAAATTATAGATCAGATATTATCAAACTGAAATGAAATGTGAGACTAGATTTATGTAATTTCAATTATAAGTAATCGGAGATGTCATTTCAATTATATTTTTAAATAAAATTACGAAAGTAATAGGCTAAAATTTTATAAGTTTCTATTTATACCTTACAATGAAATTAAATTTGACACATAATGAATTTGCTTTATGGAGTTATAGTAATTCTCCTAGTAGCCACAAAACTGAATCGATAACGACAACTCGATATCCTAAACTACAAACTAATTATTGGCGAAAATGACACATCTCTTTTTCTATTGCCCAACAATATTTATATATTATCACCGTATTGTATCGACATGGCTATATGTACATAGATAATGTTCCTCTTTTTTTTCTAGCTATGAACTTTTGAATTAATCATAACATAAACCTACTTTTAGAAAATAGGTGCTTTACTTTCTCAATATCATTTTTTTGTTTTTTTAATAATAATTTCAAAACTTATTTTACATTCTATTTTTTGTCAATACTAAACCACAACTAACCGATCTATTAACCAAATTTCTATTTGAGTATTCGATTCCTCAAGGGTTCAGGTCGATTCTTTCAAATTACAGTTCTTTCAGTTCCAAGAAAATGGTAATCACTGGATTCCAACAAAATTTTGGTTCGGTTTGGTTCCGATTCCAATTCTTTTAGTTTTTGAAATGTGATAACCAATACATATTTATTAAAATTTGGTTCAATTTCGGTTCGGTTCCAATTCGATACATCTATTTAAATTTTAAAAAATCCAAAAAATCATTAAAAACCCTTAAATTATTTATAAAAAATTGAATATTTTAATTTTTTTATAGTAATTTTGATTTAAATAAATTAACTATTTAGAATTAATTTTCTTTGGATATTTAGATCATTAAATTTTATAGATTTTAAATATACAATTGTGTTTCAGTTTTTTAACTATTTGGTTCTCGGTTCGGTTCTGATTTTTTTGTTCTCGAATTTAGAAATTGTTTGCTTATTTAATCGGTTCAGATTTAGTTCGGTTTCTCTTATTTCAGTTTGGTTTTTTCGGTTCCAGTTATTATGCCCAAAATTAATATAGACTGTAATATTTGATCCTTAGATGTATGATAGTGTCTAGATTTAGTGAACTTAGCACCAAATCACTAGACCAATATCACTTCACAATATCAAACAGTAGGATTTGGTTAGATTATTTACAAATCCGGCGAGCTCAGAGCGGATCGGAAGTGATCTCATTCGTTGGCTCTCCACTTGCTGCTAAGCTCTTGCAGTCTGAAGTGTCCTCAAGAAAGCTCTGTCGTTAGGCTTCAAAAAAGAATTGATCTTCGATTTGTTTCTCTCACTCTTTTCTCGACCATCGACAATAGCGATACCTTATCGAAGATCTATGAAGTGTTGTATGACATTTATAAAACATTATCACCTTGTTGTTAATAATAAGTACTACCAACATCTGAAATTAGACTAATGATTGAGTCCAGATATATCAAAAAAATATTAGGAAACACAAATCCAATTTAGAAATAATTTATTAAAAGAGATTTCCACTTGGAGGAAATATATAGACTTAAAATCCAGTAGACTACAAAAAAGTTATAATTGCTATTTTAAAAAAGAAAAGATCAATATCTCATTTTTAGAATTGTTGTAAAGCAGCTTTCGAAATGGACCATAAACCGTAGAGCTTAGACATGAAGGCATCTCAGCCAATTAAAGCCACCTCTACGTCTCTATTTACTATATTTATTGGGATTTCATAAGCTAATTTATGTGTATATATCATGTGGTTAATGATATTTTTATGACTGCTGATATATAATATTATATAGTGTTTAGTTAGATTTTGAGTTCTTTTGTATTGTTTTCGTTTATTGCGATAGTCTGCTTTTATTGGGTGGGAAGATTCGGTAGTTTTCTATAGATTGCAATTTAGTTTGTCATTTCTTCGTATATATTATTAATATGAACCAAACAATAATATGTTGTTGGATCGGATGTAATGGATACATCCACTAATCCACTAAATTATGTTCCTCAATAATATGATCCACCTAAAAAGAGAAAACATATGATTCATTTATGTTATATTATCCTTTTTCTTGCACGAACGTTTTTTTTTTTCCGGTTAAATTTGTCTTTGTCGGCAGATGTATAGGCCTATATCCAAAACTGTTTAAGAAAAAAGGGTAGAGTTAATTGTACAATCATCTTAAATTTTACTTGAAACCGTTAATTAGATCTTCTATTTGTATGTATCTGAAAAATCTTATAAACAAAGTTATTAAACCTAATGTCTAAAATACTAGATTTCAAAATAGTGATATTAAATAATAAAAATTTTATGAGTTTATTATAAATGATTTGGAATTCCAAATGTAAATTACACCTTTGGGCTGAAGCCGAATGTCTTATTTTTCAGATTACAATCCAGTCTCACGTGAGAATCCTTAGTTGTGGGTTTAGGAATTTCTAGTTGGTATAGAGGCTTTCAAACCTTTAAACAATTAGAGCGTTGATCCCGGAAATTTCTATAATTTGTCGGATTTATTTTACTTTTTTAGCTCTTTCTTATTGCTCACGGCAACATTCACACAAGAAATTATAACCTAATTACTCTCAAAGATCATAATACTATTTGGTTGTGTCACACGAGAAAATTGTCTTACCTCGTATGTAGCCGCTGGTCTACCTTCATGGTTAGAAGCATCAATTACCATGGACCGAAGATCCTCTTCAATGTCTAATTTGGTTGATCTTGATTTTTATGTTGAGAGCTAAGATTTAGCTCTCTATTTCTGTAATTAATTCTCAATCCCTGATTATGCAAATAAATTGCTTTAAGTGGACTTACCGCCAATCAGTAGGCTAATAACCATTTGCTTTTTGTAACTTGTTTACTACTCTCTTTTTTTTACCTCTCCAGGAATTTTTTTTAATTAATATTTAGATGACAAAAAATATATATGGTGGTGAATAAATTATAACTTGACTATTCAAAGTCAACGCAAATTTTGGTTAATTGCAGTCATCTTAATTTTGTTATTAATCACCGCACTTTTACGAAAAAATTGCTTTGCATGAAGTAGAGACAACATCGGTAATTAAAGTCCATGCAAGTTTGACCATAATTTTATGTTGATAAAATCTCATAAATTGTGTATAAAAACACCTCATCAAGCTCTCATACACATCACGATTCACAGAAAAACCTAACTTAATACCTAATCTTCACTTCCTAAATCATTAACCATGGACGTCAAGAGCACCCAAAGTTGATGCAACCAAGAATTCCGGCACGAGCGGAGTGAACGGTGGTTCAAGTGGCGTTTCCGATGTCGTAAAACAATGGTGGCACCTGGTTCTGGTGGAGAAACTCACATTTCAAGGGATGCTTTTGAGAGCAACCCTAAGAAGTTCTTTGATGATCTTCATGCCAAAGATAAAGAGACGAAGTAAAATGTCTAAGTGAAGAACTTAATAAAATAAAGTGACGATCATATGTTGTTTATTTTCTTCTTTGTTATCGATCCTCCTTTGGTTCATCTAAATCTAATGGAGTGAAGTACAATGATTTTAAATAAGAATTATTAATATTCTTCTTTCTTTTTTTCTCTCTTAACTGATATATTACAACAACAGGAGTGTCATTACACATGTTCTTAAAACAGAGTCACAGTGGCAAAAGCCTTGTGTGAAGCAAAATCCATGTCTTCACTTGAGTTATCAATAGACTTAACCATTTGAGCTTCCTTCCAATCTTTACCTTTGATGGTAATGGAGAAGCAACACCCAAACATACTTCGACCAAATCTGTTGTTTCGTTCTAGTGGAAGACTTTAAAATATCGTTTAATCGACTTATTCACTCGCTTTGAGAAAAGGAGTGATTAGGGAATTATTTGATTAAACCAGTTAGACCAGTTGACTGGTTCATCTATGATTCATGTCCCCATTCTTACAAGCTGCTGTAATTAAAGATTCTATTACCAGTTAATAATAGTTTGTTATTGCTCAGAGAACAAAAGAAGAAAAAAA
Source organism: Lepidium sativum (assembly GCA_023374145.1). Taxonomy (NCBI): domain Eukaryota; kingdom Viridiplantae; phylum Streptophyta; class Magnoliopsida; order Brassicales; family Brassicaceae; genus Lepidium; species Lepidium sativum. Next base: position 13,244 of record JAKUCM010002925.1, on the reverse strand, counting down.
AACGACAGCAAAATCGAACCGGCTTTATCTAAACCGAACCGGCATTACCAAACCCGTATCCCGTATAAAACGTGCGTATGTCAAGGCAAACGCATCAGATACGCGCGTGAAACGATTAACAAAGAAAATTAATTGGGCTTCAATATATGGGCCGAATTTATAATTGTGGGCTTTTTGTTTTTCAGTTAAATATGGTGGTGAATAATTTATAACTTAACTATTCAAAGTCAAAACAATATTTCGTTAATTGTAGTCTACTTAATATTGCTATTAATCACCGCACGTTTACAAATACAATTTGCTCTGCATGAAGTTGAGACAGCCACGATAATTACAGTCCACAAGTTTGACCATGAATTTATGTTAATACAATCTCATAAACTGTGTATAAATACACTTCATCTAACTCTCACTAGACATCACCACTCACACAAAACCCTCAACAGTAAATCCTAATCTCCGATTCCTAATTTTCAACTATGGATGCCAAAAACACCAAAACTCATTCTGGTACGAGTGGAGTGAACGGTGGTTCCAATGTCGGTAAAACAATGGTTGCACCTGGCTCGGGAGGAGAAACTCACATTGCGAGGGATGCTTTTGAGAAAAACCCTAAGAAGTTTTTCAATCATCTTCACACAAAAGACAAGGAGGCAAAACGAAGTGTTTAAGTGAAAAAACTAAATAAATTAAGTGAGAATAATCTGTTTCTTATTTTCTTCTTTGTTATTGATCCTCCTTTGGTTCATCTAATGGAGTGAAGTATAATGATTTTCAATAATTATTAATAATAATATTCATAATTTATGAACTTTTTGTGTTCTTTATTTGAGTGTTCTTCTTCTATTTAGATTTTGATTATTATCTTTAACATAAATTAAGAACTACTGATGTTAAAAGGTGAATGAAGAGAACCTAATATCTCTTTCGATATTTTCATGATTTTATGCATTTTTTTTTATATTTCTTCCACACAATTTATATCTGTAGCAAATCAATATAAAATAGTGACAACAATGTAACGATACAAACCACATGGTAGTAATAAAAACAAGTATTTAACTACAAACAGTTTCCTAAAGAAACAAGAGCATAAATTGATATCACTTTGTCATATTATCTGATAAACAAACACATGAAATGATTAAAACGCCAAACGCAAATTTCTGGAGGAAAGTTGTAATATAAAGGAAGTACATTGTATAGCATCATGAGCAATCAGCCTTGGAAACTCAATTTGTTGTTTTCTCAGTAGACTGACTGCTCGTGATGTTATATCATTCTTTCTCTAAATCCACGTGGCGTAAATTGATAGGCTTAATGGAAACCAGCAGAGCCCAATGCTGGAGCCCAATAGTCGGCGCCATTGTCGCTGCCTACTTGGAGTGTACATGAGATTGGAACCAGACATAAACCTCGACTTCTCAGGTCTTTCTTTGGTTCTTCGTTTTGATTCTCTGTAGATGAAGACGAAGCTCCTCTTCTCTGATCATTCACCAGCTATAACCATATCATAAGATACAGAAAAAAACAATCATTTAAGAATTACAGTAACAACAAAGTAAACACACACATATGCATATATCTTTTCATTGTTTTTTTTCCGGAAAACGATCTATTTTTCTACAAAAACTTTCATATAACATCAGATGCACTGTCCTAAACTAAGACCTTCTGCGAACTATTATTTTGGGGATGTATAAATTTAAAGCTTTTATATGAAGGAGTTCTTTCTTTTCTTTTTTTACTTTTTTATCAGGAACATATACTACGACACCTTAGTATAAAATATATTTGATGTTATATGATAGTTTTTGTGCGAAAATATATTATTTTTGTATTTTTCTCTCGTGTAAAGCATAAAAATATGTAAGACCGCCAAGGGAATTTGAAATGTACTTTGATGAAGAAAATATATAAAAGGAGAAAAAAAGTTGACAAGTAAACAAATTTAGTGACTTTGTTGGTTTTAACGAACTTTGTACGTTTGATTATAATAATGTAAGGTAGGGTGGGAAAAAAGCTGGCCATCGCATCTTTTAATATTAGTTCAACTTTTATCTTTAAATAAAACTGTAGAAAAGGTAAATAAAGAGATAATTTTTGGAACGAAAGCTGTCGACATTTTTAGATTTGGATTCAATTGATCCAATAAAAAGTAAATTATAGTGTATAAACTATAATTATATGTATAAAGCATAGTAGGGATATTAAAAGTTGTACTTACCTGACCAGGGTCTTCAGGAAATATGCAAGTATTTCTATCTCCTTGCAACTATTAATTCATGAAAACCATGGTTAAGATAGTAATTAGTATAAAAAGTAGAGTATAATCTATAGTATAAATGAAGATTGGTACTTACATGCTGTTGGTGCCTCATATTCCCTGAAGAAGTCGTGCCGAAGTATGGATGACTCAGAGCCTGCAACAGTTTCAAAAAATCACATCATTAAGTATTACTTAACATTGAGAGAACAAAACTTTATACTATCTTTATTCTCTCTTTTTACTTAGATGTTTTTTTTATCATTAAAATTTGCGTCAATGAACAAATAATATGCTAATCTAATGATATGGATTTCCACTACTCAGGAAGACCCGAGTACCAAAAATATTTATAGATATAAAATCACTAAAAAGGGTTTCACTTGTATATATTATAGTCGGAGACTCGATTACCAAAATAATTTTAAGATAAAGCAGCAAATAATGGTTTTGAAATGAATTAGAAGGAACTACATTATGAATAGTTAACTATTCAGTAATCACTTGGATTTCTCTGATAATTTTTTTAGAAATATTTTAGCTTTTTTTTCCTTTTAGTGGAAAAATGAGAATATATAGAGACTTTGGAAAAGACGAGTCATACCTCAATTTGACTATGAAGGAATCTAATGTATCCAATAGCTTCCGACAGGACAGAGGCTGTGTCAGTCTGCAAAAGATGGGTAAAAAAGGAAGAAGAATGATTTAGATCAACACAAATGAAACTAAAAATATCTCCAAAATCAATGTTTAAAAGTTGATTTTATCTGGAAGTAATAAACGACATTATAATTTGTTAATTAACTCGATCTTCACCTTTCCAAATGGAGATACTAGCTGATGAAGTGCTGCAATTCGACCTCCTAGCTTCTCTTTTCTCACCTTTAATCATCACCATAGATTAATTAGTACCATAATTTAAAAGCTTTATATATGCATGTGTGGTAATATGTTTTTACTAATTACCATGCATAGGGAAAACGTGCCTAAGTAAAAGTAATTAATTAGCAATATTGTACTTTTACTATTCTGGATAATTAACAATATCATTGAATCCAGAGTCTAATATGATTATACACCATGTAGGAAACCTTGAAATCTCTCAAAATGTCCATATTCTTCAAATTTAATATGTATATAGTATCTAAGGAATATATCGTTGAGATTTAATTAAGTTTGATTTGTTATGAAAGAAAGTGAGAAAAAAGGAATAATAAGCAAGGAAGAAGAAGACAAAACAAAAGAGAACAAAAGAGTTAGAAAACACAAAAACACACAGCTTATTCTGTGCCCATTCTGTTTTGTTTGATTCTTCTGTTCTCCTTTGTGTTTGTGTTTTTGTTTTATTATTATGATGTCAGTAAGAGAATTGATATGCAGAAAATCTAATATATATATATATATATAGCTAGGTTTCGTTGATATAATCGAAAATTAGTTACCTTGAGAGTTGATTGTGACGAAGGAGAAGGTTGGAGCCTTGGCTTCTTATTAGTAGACCCACCAATCTCTAAGCTGTTACACTTCATTACGTATTTAGATAACAAACAAAACAAATATCAATTAGTCAATATTATTAATAAATATTCATAAATTGTCAAAAATAAAATAAAAAATCAAACGTATTCTGGTTGCTCGATGAATTAGATCCAAACCTTAAAATAAGTTATGATTTGTCTTGTTCTTTTTAAATAACGTTTAGGATTTCACTTTTTTTTATAGTAGATGAAACGTATTTTAGTTACTAATTATATGTAAATCAGATCTTATATCCGATTTTAGACTCGATTTTTGAAAATAAATTATGTAATTCTAAAGTAAAAATATCTGAGATGTAAGTACTACCTCAGAGGATAGATCTGGTGGAGTGTGTCTTCCTTCAGACAAGTGAAGAGCATTGTGATTGCTAGAGAAATCTAACATATTATTGTTATTATTGTTGTTGTTATCGTCGTTGCTATTAAGACTTGTTGTTGTAGTTGTAACACAAGATTTGTTAGGAGGTGAGTTTGGAGAAGAAATAACATAGCCATTGTTGTTGTTAATGATACTCTCTTGTTTGATATCAACAGCAACCATTGAAGCTTGTTGTTGGCTTAACACTTGTTCTTCCCAATTCTCCAATCTCATCTTTCCTTGAAAACTATGTTGTTGTTCATCATGATGATGATTTTGATGGCTCATCATCTCCAATCTCTCTTCTTCTCCCATCATCAATCCACCCCTAAGTTCACACAAAAAGAAAATATACACATAATAGATTATTTATACATATACGCACGTACTTACTCAAAACACAAAAACACATAACATGGTCTAGCTAATGGCTCTGGAACGAAAATGACTCTGAAACGAAGTGAACTAGAAGAACTCAAGTAAACACAAGATCATGTGTTTAGAAAATATTATATTTGGAATATGAAAACGAGTAAGAGAGAGATAGATATATTTACAGAAGAAGTTGGCTAAGGCTCCATGATTCAGGAGGGAGATCATTGCTTTCAAGCCAAGAGGAGAGATTAGGGTTATGAGGCAAAGATGGTGAAGAAGACGAGGAAGAAGAAGTAGCCGGAGATGGCAAGAACTGTGGCAAGAGATTAGGCATCATCCTTGGCCGGAGATAATTGTTATTAGGGTTCATATGTGGCGGTAACGGCGGTTGTTGATGACCTAGCAAAGGTGGTGGTGGTCTCATGCCACCACTTACGTTCCACCAATTAGGGTTTCCGGCCGCCATGAGCTGTTGAACCGGTGAACTTTCCAACACACCTCTATTCATTACCTTATCTCTCTAGATTGCTTTAGGTGTTTACCAATTAGAGGCTTTGAAGAAATTTTGAGAAGTGTTTGATTCTTTGGCTTAAGTAGTTTTAGTTGCAGAAGAGAAAGAAGAAAGATAAACTCAAAACTAACTTAATTTTTTTGATCTCTTTTGATAACATGTGATGTTAAATTTTTTGGAATTTTAATTCTTTTTATGTTTTTAATTTTTGTCTTTTTCCTCTCTTTCCTTTTTTACTTAAATTTATTTTATTTTATTTTATATCATATATTTACTTTTTTCCCATGCTTTTTTCCATGCTTTAGCTTTATCTTAAAGTGGGGCAGAGAAAAGTGGTAGCAACTTTTATTTTTTAAATTAATACATGAGTTGAGAAAAACAAGCATAAATATATATTTTAATATGATGAAAAAGGATTATTCGAATATTTTATATACGGTGTATAGTTTTTCGAATATATATATATATATATAAATAAAAATAAAGTCTTGGGTATATCACAACTCACAGGTGTCTTACATATATGATCTTTGCATCTGCCATTTCATCGACTGTAAAACTAAATTATCCTTTTTATCCATATTTTCGATTAGTAAGATTGCTTCTTTGGTCGAACGGTTATTTAGGTTAATTAATTGGTTTTAAACTGGTAATGACTATATTCTGTGTCAATACTAGGTTTTAGTTTGTAGGTTTTTTATACTCAATCGTAGCTGGTATGTATTAAATTTAATAGATATCTACGTAAGTCTTTCACAAAAATAATGTTGATAACATTTTTATACTTTTACAACCACGTTCTATTTGTTTTCTTTAATATAATACAAATAGTTTCTAACAAAAGTTAGAACTTAACATAGAAGAACACTAAGTAAATCTTATACATAAATTAACGGTGTCAATACTTAATCTTTTCTTTATTAGTTGATGTTTTATTAATAAAATTTGTTTACTTTAGTTGATGTTTTAAGATTTCTATACAAAATTTATTGCACTTTTGATATTTTTGACTTTTTAAATTCTGTAGATTAATTTATGATTGGTTAAAATATTTTGTAATTTGTGATAAACTATATTTTGCTTAGAAAAAATAAAATAATTAATGATTTTTTAATATGTGTGAAATGCCTAAAACATCAAATATAATAAAACAGTAGAAGTATATTTTAAAGTGTTAAAATCGTCCACAAAGTCGAAAAGATTTAATGAACTAGTTTAGTATTTATCTCCCAGAGTAATAAATAATTCAGATCTAGTTAAAGAAGATAAACTAAAAAAAAAAAAAAAAAAAAAAGCAGGATTGTCGTTTATTTCATATTGTTTCCAACTGAAGAATTTATTTTTCTGATGTAAAAACTATTAAAGTATGTTGTGGCAAAATTTCCGTAATTGTATGAATTGAAAATATATCTAAAAGAATTTTGTAATTGTTGATGACAAATAAACAAGTGATATTATCATTTTACAACTTTTTAAAATATTAAGGATCAAACTTCATATCTATAATAATAGAAATGAGATTTAAAAATTAATAAATTAGCTAAAAAAATTCTGTACATAAAAGTTAACAAGAAAAAAAAAACTAATCAAGTACGCAAAAACGAGTAGTAAATAAAGTCGGTATGTATTTTTCTTAGTTTTACTTTTTTTTTTGTCAACGATAAATTATATTGGACCACCGGCCGGCTCAATAGCCAAATTCCTACATAATGTAAGCATAAGGATTTGATCCCGGATTATGCAAATATGCTGCCTTAAGTGGACTTACCGCCTACCACTAGGATATATGCAATTTGCCTTTGTTTTACTTCTTATCTTCATTGAAAGGTAATTAGGTAAGAATTACGGATTTTGTATTAATAATTTTGTATCTTTTGTGTATATTTTATATTAATAATTTTGTTTTTGGAAAGTATTCTCAAAGGATTTTTCAGCGTTTGGAAAGAAGTCTGAAATTACAGATTTTGATCAATTAGATGTAAAAAAATAAAAACTTTCTTACAAAAAAATAATATAAACATGTATATATTTTTCCCAAAAAATAATAATATAAAATTTAAAAGACTACAGTGATTTTTATATATTGTATTTTATGCAATGAAGTATATATCTTTATTTCTAAACAAATTTTTATTTGCAAATGGCTCTTAACCTAGTGACAGGCGGTAAGTTCATATAGGCAGCTCATTTATACAACCAAAGATCGAATCTATCCGCCTACATTATGTAGGAATTTGGCTATTGGACCGATTAGTTGTGGTCCAATATAATTTGCCATTGACAAAAAAAAAGTTTTTATTTGAAAATCATATAAATATGTTGTAAACAAATATTGTTGACACTTTGTTTTGTCAGAATCTCGTCCCAAAGAATCAAAGGAATTTAAATAATTGTTAGTGGATAAATTGTTAAATTGGTAAAATAGACAACCGCTAAAAGAAATAGGAAATTGTAGCATTATAATATCAATTTTAACGTTATAAGTAACACATATTTCAGTAGTAGGAACGGTATTTTAAAGCCACTAAGGTAGTTGACAAAAATAAAACACATATTTGTATTAGATTTTTTACTTTTTTAAAAAAGATTTATTAACAATATTATATGTTTTTATTAGTTATGTTGTATGTTTATTTTTAAATATGTAAGATTATATTTATAATTACCGTTGTAAATTCTTCAAAATTATTTTATATTCATCATATTTTTCTGTTATTTATATATATATATATATATATCAAATTTGTTATATGTACAACCAAAACATTATCTATCTACAAACTTTGTTATTGTATATGCTTTGCATTATATTGATAACTGTATTATTATTATGTTAAATATATTTACTTCACTCATTTTTTTGATATTCGTTTAATCGAAACCACAAAATAAAAGTACATTGGTAAATCATTGTTATGGACTTAACATTTAACTTATCATTTTCATATGGGTGATTTGGTAGATTAAGGTAAAAATAAGTATTAATTATTTAAATAAAGCAGATGTTTGAAAATTACTATAATAGTTTTTTTAATTTTTTATATACCATTTTACCCTTTCATAATAAGTAAATAAAAAACGTATTTACTAAAATGTCATTAATGAAATCTGTCATGTAAGCGAATTCTACTACACTAGCGGAGTGGAACATAGTAAAGTTAAAGTGTGTTTAGTAGAGTTGACATGATTTAAAAGTCGTGTATAGTAGAGTTAGATTGTATGCGTAGTTGAGTTGATTTTCACGCTTTCATCAACTCTACTACACTAGCAGAGTGAAACGTAGTAGAGTTAAAGTATGTTTAATAGAGTTGACATGAATTAATAGTCGTGTATAGTAGAGTTGATTTTATGTGTAGTAGAGTTGATTTTCGCGCTTTAATCAACTCTACTAAGTGCGTGTAGTAGAGTTGAGTTAAGAGACGTGGTAGAGTTAAAGTGTGTTTAGTAGAGTTGACATGAATTAAAAGTCGTGTATAGTAGAGTTAGATTTTATACGTAGTAGAGTTGACATTCGCTTTTTAATCAACTCTACTACACTAACGTAGTCGAGTTTAAGTGTGTGTAGTAGAGTTGTGATAAAAATTTGTACATGATAGAGTTAAGAAGTTTAACTAGTGATAGAGTTAAAGAGTGTTTAGTAGAGTTACTGACCTTTGTAGTAGAGTTGATTTTGAAAAATTAGCCTACATTCGTAATAGAGTTTAAATTACGAATTTACCCTTTAGCTATTAGCTCATTTGTCGCGCACCTAACTGCTTCCTCCTTAAGTGACGCCATTGTAGCTTTCTTGAAGCTCATTTGCTTCTTCCAAGGTCCTTCATTGTAGTGTTTATTGGCTTTTTCTGTTTCGATCTAAGGATCATATCATTTTGGTTTTTGGGATTTGGAGTTTTAAATAAATTCGATGGATTTTTTCGGTGGACTAGTCCTACAGGTGTCGGATCATAGGCATTGGTGAAGATTTAAGGCTCGATGAATTTCTTGAGATGGTTTATGCCGATTTTTGTTTGGGTCAAGAATGTCATGAGGTAAACTAAGCTACATGCCAAATGTAGTCATTCATTCACTACCACAAGATACTCCCCCTGTAATTGTATGTAGCGAAAGAAAATTGTAAGTGTTTTTGCAACAATTTCGTAAAGAAACAATGCGTCTATGTGTCAAGATTTCCACTAGATCTCGTGTTTCAGTGAGTTTCCCTGAAAAAGGTAAGGTAGTAACGGTAAAGGTAACAGTGATGAGAAATTCCATTGTAAGTGGGAGAACAACGATGCCTCATATAATAGAGTTGAACCTTGGTGTAGTAGAGTCTATCCTTCGTCTAGTATAGATGGCCCTTGTAGTAGAGTTGGTCAAAAGTGTGGTGTGGTTGATCCTCCAGTGTTTAGTAAAGGTGGACCAAACAATGAGCATATCCCCGAAAATGTGAAACACGAAACTGAACATGCTTATGACGAAGATGCAAAATTCAGATTCGATTGTTGCGATGATATGGATGGTGCAAGATCGAATGATGAAGATTATATCAGTGTTCATAGAAAATCGAAGAAATAAGAGAAGAAAAACATCTCAGATAAAGCAATGGGGTAGGATTTGATTGTTGAGTATTTGACATAGAATTATCAGCACTACCATTGGTTGTTGGGCAACGATACTCATAAAAAAAAAGAGCTCATGACGAGGCTAAAGATTCTTTCTGTCTTACAGAGGTTTGACTTCGATGTTGTGGCTTCATCAAAAACAATGTTGGATGTGAAATGTTGTGTACCAAACTTTCAGTGGAGAGTATGAGGTTCACCTGTTGATGACGGTGGTTATTTCTTTGTCCAGAAGTATAAGGGAGAACACAGTTGTTCTGTTACAGAGAGATCAAGTCGTGCACGACAAGCGTCTACTGAAGTTTTAGGATGGTTATACATGGAATTCGTAGGTGGAATTGGGTCATCTGTTCTTCCTCGACACGTTGCTGATTCAATGAACAAGCGATTCGGTCTAAAGGTACAAACTTCATATAACGTAATTCGACATGGTGGAGTTAATCTTCCTTGTAGTAGAGTTAAATGTTGGTATAGTGGAGTTAAAAATACGTAGTGGAGTTAATGTGGAAGTAGTAGATTTAATCGTCCTTGTAGTGGAGTTAATTTAGTCACGGTGGAGTTAAATTATTCTGTAGTGGAGTTAAATTCCTCGTAGTAAAGTTAATCTTCCTTGTAGTGGAGTTAATGTAGTCAGTTAAACTTGTATAGTAGAGTTAGACGTCAGTATGGTATGGTGGAGTTAAATTTTACGTGGTATATATAATGTGGAAATAGTAGATGTCTGTGAAGAGTAACTCTACTATGTCAGCTTGACAGTTGTTAGAGTTGATAATAGTGGTAGAGTTCATTTTTACGGTTTGGTAGAGATGTATTAATCACATGAATTGTTTGGTAGAGTTACACATATCTCGACCAAACCATATATAAGCTCTATCAAAGTTAACAACCCACAACTTTATGTTTATATGATGTTTGTACAAATATGTATGTAATGTTAACAATTGAATATTTCTACATAGGGTAAATCAATCAGAGTAAGTCTCATTCAAATAGAGCCTTACGTACCGTTTTAAGATCCATTCATTAGGGGCAACTTCGTTCTTTGTATCGCATTCTACGTCTACAACATGATTCATAGATTCAAGAGTTCGATGTGGTTGAGTTGTCTAACCTCCACCTTCATCCTCATTCTCAGCATTTTTGTTCTCCAAGCTGTAAACAACTGGTTGCGTCCTGGTCTCCTTCAGCCTAAGAATCCTCTCAAGCATGGTTGTATTGTCTGAGGTGTTATGCTCCATCCTAAAAACACGGTCAACTAGCATGGACATGGCTGCCCTAGTTTCCAGTCTGGTCTCCTCTAGACGATATAGACGATCAACAAACACATTTTCTTCTCTTTGACTTTCTTTACCTCCTCACTTGAATAAGCACTACGCTTGTTCATCCTCTCATCGACATAAGCATCTGCCTTCCTCTTATTACTTATGTCCCAGACGGATTCATCTAGACTGGAGACAAGTATGTCTCCAAGATGTAGGATACATTGCTTTGAAATGACCGTAACCTTGACATTCAAGACACTGTTTTTCTGATATGTTGTTATCTCTGTCTGTTAAGGTTCGAGCTAATGTTTGAAATTTCTGAGGGAGACATCTCAAAAAAAATTTAACAAGCTTATTTTCCTTATAAGTCTTTCCTAAAACAAGAGCTTCATGCGCCATAGATGACAACTTGCTGCTGAATTCCTCAATTCCTTCATCCTCTCCCATCGTCAGCGTCTCAAATTGAGAAGCTAGAATCTCAATACGAGTATTCTTGACACTGCTAGTCCCTTCATATGACACTTTTAAGATATTCCACGCTTCTTTGGCTGTTGTGCACCTCTGAACCCGTCTAAACTGATTCAAATACAAACAATTGAAAATGGCTGACAGAGCTCGAGAATTTCACTTAGCCTCAACCTTTTCTTCGATCGACCATTGTCTCTTCGATTTTAGTCCTCCGTCGTTATCTTCAAGTGGTTGCCATCCATCCTCAACAGCCGACCATGCATCGGTATTTATTCCTTTGATGACTTGCGTTATCTGCACCTTCCAGTAGCCATATTTATCTGGATCTAACTTCAAAGGTTTTGTCACTGCCACCAGATGCGGATTATCCATCTTTCCCAAGACCTACACCTAAAAAGATTTTTACAGAATATGCGGTGAACCGCTCTGATACCAGTTGAAGATGTTAAATATGCACTCTCACACACTCTTGATTTTAAGCTCAACAAACATACTTTATTAGAGACGAATTTTTCTTACAAAAAGTCACTCTTTGTGAATGACACCAAAGTCTGAACTAACCTATGTGTATTAACACTCTTTTTCATAAAACATTTTCATTTCCCCAAAGTGCTAACCTTAAACTGCTTTCTTCCAAAGCTCTTATAGGTGACTTCCCATCAAATCCTTAAATCATGAAGATCTTCTTGTCATCTCCTTGATTCTCAGAGATTTCTTACCAATTCCTTGATACTCGGAATTCTTTGACTCTCGAAGATCTTCTTGAATAAATGTCTTCAAAAATCTTCTACACGAATTTTCATTTCTTCGTCTCACGTTTCAGGCACGCGATTGATGCCAGTTGATCTCTCCTGACCTTTTGTTGCTTAGCTGCAGTATCTTCGATCTCCTGATCTTCTAATCCTCAGCTTCTCGCATCTTCATTTATCAGATATGCATGGTCAATGACAACAAAAATTGGAGGTCGCTGAACTTCGATAAGGCAAGTTCGGACTACATTCAACAAATCTTGGACTGTAGAGATAATATTTAGGTAGAGAGTCTTCACCGGAATAGTAGATGCGGCTACTAAAAATTTTCTTTTGGTGTTGGTAAAACCTCGACGAAAATAGAAACTGATGAATCAATATTTCTCGCTAGAAGTTCATCGGCAGAAGATCAAAGAACATATCACACGATTCAATAATGGATCGAGCTTGCCATGAAAGTTTTTCAGAAGATTCGAAGGTTAGTACATCCAAAAAACAGACAGAGAAGGATTGAAAACGGACATAACCACTATATTAAGTTATACATATATAATTGGTCACATATACTAGTTGATAAAAATGATATTTGTGTGTATATATATGTTTTGTATTTGTGAATAAAATAGATTGTTAATTATTTATTTCACCCCATTAGGGTGGGGCAAAAAAGGTTAGCATATTTAAAATATAGCTATACATAAGCTCACTACAAGCTTTAATCTAGAAAAATTATTGAATGTAAAACAAAATACTGACAAAAAATGTAACCAAAAAAGATTTGCCACCAACACAGACACGATGACGAGGCCATTGTGTCATATGACGCATACAGTTAGGACTTGTATATTAAGCGTGAAGGAGTTAGGAGTATAAAAATACAAAAAAAAAAGAGTTCTTAATTGCCAACAAAGAAGAAGACCAGTTTCTCGAAGGATTCAACTTCCTAGGGTTTGGAGATCCCTAATATTCTGTTTCCCTGATTTCAATTTCCAAGATATCCTTTCATCTATAGATCTACTTGTAAAATATTAGTATAATATACGAGCCAGAACGAAAAAAATACAATATACTCATACTTTATTAATGTGTTAGAGAGCTTATAAGTATATAAGTTGGATA
>JAKUCM010002924.1:0-44975 GCA_023374145.1 Lepidium sativum | reverse complement strand
TCAGCAAAACCAAGAGAGAAGACTTCACATACAGGAGAATACTCTCCTAAACATTTGCGAATCTACAAGTACAAAACCGGAAAAACTAAAATCAATCTTCTCCAAATTTATCGAGAGATCTCCAACCCAGTGAGGAAAACCACAAAATTCTCTATTCTCGCTTAGCACAACTTCTATAAGGTCCTTAAGGCTTACGAATGTGGAGGGAATCAAACAAAACTATTCCGACTAAGATCGAATTTTCTAAGATTACGCAATGCACCAAAGCATGTGGGAATGTTTACAGAGAAATTGTTGTGAGAAAAGTCCAAGCTTTGAAGAGAAGTGAGCTTACAGAGATGGCTGAATCATGTGGGTCGATATCAGGAGGTTGAGATTGAGCGAAAAGCAACGTGGAAGAGGAAACGAAGAAGAGAGAGGTTGGAGCTTGTCTTCAGATTAAAGGGGTTTAATATACCATACCCATTTAATATACGGCTTCCTAAACCCAAATTAACAACCCTAGGTCAAACAATAAATTTGGAAACTTCGGTCCATGATGTTTTGATCCAAATACCAAATCTAAGTCACATATGTAATCCATTTTCCACCTACGAAACTCAACTCGTGACCTTGAGGATTGGTATCTATGTGTTTAGTAACTTTTTTGTCTTAAACTTGGACATAGTAATACCTTGTTTAGTCTTTTGTCTTTGTACTTCGGAGACAAGTTAGGCTATTTAGACCACCTCCATTGGAGTTTCTTAGGAGGAGTTTTTAATAATTTGAAAAATAAAAAAATTAGAAAATTATGAGAGAGAATAAAATGAGTTTCTTATTTAAGAGTTTGAAGAACTCTTCAACAAATTTTTAGAAACCCACTTGCTAGTTGTTGGATTTTAATTGGTCCAATTTTTGTTAAAAGAATTAAAATTTAATTGTGCAAAACCTTTTAATTAAATAGTAGTATTAAAATGGTTAGATACTCATTTTGGGTATCTTAATGGTTTGGAAGTGCTCCATAGAAGTTGTGAGTTTCTTTAAAATAAAATATTAATATTTTAATTATTATTTAAATTTAAATTTTTTACATCCAATCATTTTACTCCACCTAATCTATTATGTTTCTAAAAAATTGATGAAGGGTTCTTAAATAAGAAATTTAAGAAACCATCTCTCCTCTTTATCTTAAAAATAATATTATTTTAACTATAATATATTATTTTTGATTATTTTATTTATAAAAACCTCCACTTAAGAGACTTCTTTGGAGATGCTCTAACCGAACCAATGTGACGAAATGATTTCGATTTGTTTAGTTTTTGAAAGAATCACACGAGTTTTATTATCAAAGAATGTATGCTTATTTTTACAGACAAATCAATCACAACACACCAAAAAACCAGAAAAAAAAAAAAACAACAAAACACCAAATCATTACTTTCTTCTCATCAATCGAAACCAATAGAAAAAAAGGAACAAATCGTGTAAAAATCAAATCTTTGAAAACAAAATCAGTAAATTTGTCTGTAACCAAGAATGGTCCTGCGACCACTACCTACACCAACTTTTTTCCCTCCTACTTTGCCACCATTAATGGCAGAAGCAGCAGCCATTGAGATCTTCTGAAGATCCTCAACACTCGCGTAGCTCTTACGCGCCATTCCCATCATCAGCCCTTTACTCTTCTTCTCTCCAACACTCGCTGACTTACTCCCTCTCGAAGCTGATCCAATTCTACTCTTCGAACTCGGAGGAGGCGGAGTAGTAGTGTTGTAATTCACCGGACGGCGATTTTCTTTACGTATCACGGCGGAGAAATCAGGCACTGATTGAGCCAACGAAGATGAAGCAGCTTTTCTCATCGGAGAAAACCCAAATCGTGTTTGTTTCTTCGGAGTATATTTACCTTCTTCTTCAACTTCTCGTGAAATTACGGAATCACTCTCGAATCTTACTTGCTTTTTGATTCTCGGCTCTTCTTCTTCCTCCTCCTCGAGGAATTTGTAGAAATCTCTCTTCATCTGAAGCTTTGATTCACGTAATCGTGAATATTCATCGTATTTTGGTCCTCTTTCGAATCCGGAAAAACCATCTAACAAGAGTTTAAGCTGATGTGTGTTGGTGTCTTGAGAGAGTATAAGAGACATTGGATCTACAGAGAAGAACAGTTGTTCCATGGTCGGATTTGAGATTATATCCGCCATTTTTGGACAAGAACTTTCTTCTTCTTCTTCTTCTGTAAAAGGGAGATCTTTTTGTTTTTGTAACTAGAGTTTATTGACTGCGAAGGGTTTTATTAATGTCAAAATAAGGGTTTTATGATCAGTTTTTCTTCTTTTTACTTCACAACGGTCTGATAGAAACTAGAACCAGTGATCGGTGCGTTTCTCTGTAATTTGACGATTTTACCCTTTCACTTTGTTGCGTGCTATAATTAAAAAGAATATCAGAACTTGGGAAGATTGCTTGGCTCATGTTGAATTTTCTTATAATCATTCCATCCACTCGGCTACTAACTTTTCCCCTTTTCAGATTGTGTATGATTTTAATCCCCTAACTCCATTGGATTTATCACCTTTACCTTTCAATGAGCTTGTGAACTTAGACGGAAAAAAGAAAGCTGAGATGGTCAAGAAGCTTCATAAAAAAACGAGGCTTAACATTGAGAAAAGACTAAGCAATATCAACAGCAAGCCAACAAAGGAAGGCGTGAGAAGAGCTTTACACCCGGAGACTTAGTTTGGGTTCACATGAGGAAGGAACGATTTCCAGCTCAAAGGAAGTCTAAGCTAATGCCAAGGGCCATTGGGCCATTTTGAGTCTTAGAAAAGATAAACGCCTACAAGATAGACTTGCCAAGTGAGTACAAAATCAGTTATAGCTTTAACATTTCTGACTTGATTCCTTTTGATGCAGATGAACCTGATTTAAGGTCAAATCCTTTTCAAGAGGAAGGGGATGATATGGTCATGGAAAACAGAAAGGAAGATAAGGAGAAATTGGAGCTAAGCAATGAAGATCACGAGAAAGCTTTGGAGATTTCAGTCGGTCCAATTACAAGATCACGAGCTAAACAAATCAAGGAGAGCATTTGTGGATTTATTCAAGGCCTTTTGGACAAAGAATAACATACGGAATCCATTGGACTTTATACTTGCCAAGTCCAAACCACTTTGAGCCTTCTACAAGTCCAAGAGAAGTCCTAAATCAAGTCTAAAAGTTCAGCCCATGAATAGTGACGAATTTGGAAGACTAAAAGATATTTTGGAGGCCAAAAGTTCAAGAGTTCTTCTCATTCAAGTCATAGTAAATTGTGACATTTACTTGTCAGTTACTTAGTAGTCTTTACTCTTTATATTTAAGACATTCAATAATTTTAGAGGAATCTAGAGAGTCCTTTCTATTCTCTATAAACTCATATAATTCTCATTTGTGAGGATCCAACTTTTTATCAATAAATTTGAGAGTGATTCTCTTTTTGTTCTTTGTGAACTTTTTGATCTTTCTTGGTGTGTTATATCCAAGGGATCAAACTGGTTTATCAAGTGATTTCCATCACACTTGTGTGGCCATTCCTAGCTATTGGCGTGAAGGGGCGAGTCAAAACAGCAACAATCTTTGGTTTAATATACTAAAGGTGGGGGATACTCTAGTCAATATTATGTGGTTCCACCACCTTGCTTAATTGAAGGCGAGTTGAAACAATAACAATCTTAGGTTTGATATACCTAAGGTGGGGGTTAGTCAAATTCTTTGAAGACCAAGGACTATCCTTTACAACCTTGAGTGATGATTCATTCGGGATTCCGCGTCAATCTGCAACACTATCTAACAGAGAGGAGAGATCAGATGGAATGGAATTTTCATCTTGAAAAGGAAAAATGTCCTCATTAGAAAACAACATTTCGAGACATGTACACCGAATTTGTCTCCAATCCCATGACTCTGTAACCTTTGTAACCTAGGGGATATCCTAAGAACATGCAAGGTTTTGAACGAGGTTGGAACTTTGTTCTTTGTTTCAAGGATGTGGAGTTGTAACATAAGCGATCAAAAACACAAAAAAGGTTATAAGTAGGTTTTACTCCAGTTAATATTTCAAAAGGAGAATTGTTTTGAAGTAGAGGAGTATGGATCCTGTTTATTAAGAAGACAGCTGTGAGGATACAATCTCCCCAATGAGACAGAGAGATGCTGGCTTGAAACATAAGTGATCTTGCTACATTAAGTATGTGTTGGTGTTTGCGTTCAACCACTGAGTTTTGTTGTGGAGTCTCAGGGCATGAGTGATAAACTAAGATACCTTTTAATTAGAAGGGCTCAATGAACCTCAGTTCTGGTGCATTGTCGGATCGAACACCTTTTACTTTGACACTATGCTGAGTTTCAACCATTTTGAGGAAGTTAGGAAATATCTTGAACACATCACTTTTCATCCTCATTATATAGGCCAATGTCATTCGAGTGTGATCATCAACAATAGTTCAGAAAAAGCGATACCCTTCATTTGTTTCAACTGATAAAGGACCCCAAGTAATAGGATCCTCGATGGTAGGATCCTAAGACCATCGACTGCAGGACAAGGTTTAGACTCGGTTGTTGAGTTTCAGGCTAAATACACCAAATATAAAGGGGAGACGACCTTCCTTGGGAAACATGTCAAAGACAAAGGGAAGATAAGCTTATTAGACATGCTTCAGCTGTCTAAACATGTCAAGCCTTCCTTTGTATTTTTCAGACTAAAAAGACTTAAAAACTCTTGAATGATGAAATTCTCTTTGTTAGAATACTTAGCCACCTTCTCTTTCTTTTGAGGATTAAAGAACGAGAGACGATTCAAGCTTGCGAGGATTCCAACTTGACAGATCCAAGATTATCAGAGGAATAATCACCCTCCTTTGTGGTTCTCATTCACACAATTCCGCCAAAAACTAGTATTCATCGGTTTGGACTCACCAAGGTCGAGCCGTTGAATTCATATCCGAGACCTCACCACCGAGGCTCCTATCATCTAGTATCAGAGCCAAAAGCTTCTACCCAGGTTGTGTTCATCCAACTTTATCTTTTGCATTTCTATTTTGTTTTGTCTTTGCTTTCTTATAAACCGAATAATCCATAAAAGTTGTTTTCATCTATTTTGTTTCAATTTTATAAAATCCATAAAAACTCATAAAAATATAATTCCTTTTGTTTTTGTTATTCTAAAAGCCATAAAACCCAATAAAATTGTCGTGTTGATTTTTAGAAGATGTTTGGTATTTTATTTGTTAAAAAGAAAACCAAAAACGAATTATATTTCTGTTTTGTTCTTTTCATTATTTCCTTATTTTGAAAAATAAAAGAAAATAATAATCATTGTTCTTGCTTGTCATTTTTTTGTTAAGACTTTTAATCCTTTAATTGTTTTGTTTGTCTTTGATTTGTGCAAGTACTCTCAATGGCATACTATAAAGAGAATGAGGAGAGTTACTCCTATGAATCCGATTGGAGTCTTAGAAAACATCAATCTTCAGCCAGCAACAATGAGGATTTTGAAGACCTATGGAATGATGACATCTATGATTCAGAATATAAAGATAATCCATATGGTGTCACGCTTAAACCTGAGCAGCCAGACAATCACCCAAACTACACCAACGGCACACATCAAATCGAATCATAGAGCAATGAAACTGAAACTGCATTCAGTTATGAGGATGAACCTGAACGTGATGTGAAAGTTTGTCACTACAAAAATCCTCTTATTCATGATGTGAAGCCCTACAATCATGGAGTTTTAGCACCTAGAGGGCAAAGCTATATCAACCACACAAGACGTCCTAAACAACATATCGGTGTAAGTAATAGCTTTAATACTTATGGTCCTAATTCTCCATCATTTTCAGGAAAAAGAAGATTATCTACAGAGGGAAGACGCTATGGAAGATTACTTTTGGAGACATAAGGTCCTTGAGAAGAAAAAGATGTCTTTAGCTATAAGCGCCTTACGGGGAAAAACACAATCATTGTGGAAACAAGAAGAAAAGTGGAGTGCATATTATAGAGAACCAAAGTACACTTGGGGCAATCTCAAAGGGTTTCTTCATGAGCAATATATGACACGCCAATTGCCTTCAAGAAGTTACTCAAAGAAGAATTTACAACCCGTCGTGAAGCACCCACCAATTTGAACATCCATGAGTAAAACAAAGCATAATATCCAAGGTCCTATGATAACACCAAAAGTAGTAGCCAACGTCACGGGAATGGTCATACACATTCAAGCCCAGCTGGCCAAGCTCGATACGCGACTAGAACACATTGAACGTGAAACATCGGACGTATGTACCAACGTACATGTAGCCTGCTAACATCAACCATACAGCCGTACAGAAGGAGCTGCCACACAAATTGATCGAGGCCAAAACCATGAGGTTTCAACCGGATATACCAAGCCGCACATCCGGAAGAAGTCAACCTTCCCGCACCAGCCAACAATGACAGCGACCAACACATTGGAAGCACTTGAGGTACCTAGTAGTTTTGATATGTCTATTGCCACCAGTCTATCTTGTTTTAGGTACCAAGAATGTGGAGACATGTACCAAGGATACACTAACAACCAGACGGAAACTTTCGTAGCCGAGAGTAGGCTTGAGTTTCACTGTAACCTGAATGGCGGACCAGAAAACCACATAAAGAAGTGCCCAAAGCTATCACAAGAATTCCTATAAGAGATACACCATCACACAAACTAGAAGTCATACTAGAGGAAGAAAAGTCCTTCAAACCTTCAAATTTGAAAGATGTGGTTTGTTATAGGTGTCACAAGAAAGGTCACTTGGCTGTGAAATTTCTAGTTAGGCAAAAGACTAAAATCCTAACATTAGAACTTAAAACGGATTCACATAAGCCAACTAATAATCTAGACAATTCGGATTTTATACCTTCCAATTCTAGTATAATGCATTTTCCTTTGTCAAAGGATGTTGAGACAGGGATAGGATCCACAAATGAGTCAAAGAGCATCATACCAACTTTTTTAATCAAAGAGGAACCACCAGATAGCCACCAACAAGTGATTACCAAAGAAGAATACATACGCACCAAGGATGCAAAATCGGAAGGAACTTTGGTTCATTTCAATGGAACTATAGACCCAATTCCAGTCAAGATGTCAAAGGAGGAGCTTAAATGCATGCTATCCCATATACCCCTCAAGGAAAATCCACCAGAACCAACACCGCATTCTCCGACAAGTCATAATCGAGGTAAGATCATAGACTCTCAAAGCCGAATGACACCTAACTTGCTTTCTCTCGGTGCAGGTGACTTGATTTTGAGGACAAAACCTTTTAAAGAAGGAGAGAATAATAGGATCCTTGATGGTAGGATCCTAAGAACATCGACTGCAGGATAAGGTTTAGACTCGGTTGTCGAGTTTCGGGCTAAATACACCAAATATAATGGGGAGACGACCTTCCTTGGGAAACATGTCAAAGACAAATGGGAGACAAGCTTATTAGACATGTTTCATCTGTCTAAACTCAATGGCTCACCCAGCACTCAAGAACCGGGGCAGCAAGAACGGAGTTCACGCCAACAACCTTCCTTAGAGGATCAGGAAGACATACACTCACTTATCAAGGGGTTCCAGACGCTACCAAGAGAATAAGAACATGGCAATTATTTCTATGGATTCCTGACTCAGTTGGCTAACTACTCGAGGTTTAATCAGCCTAATCAGAGCTCGGAGCTGATAGTTATGTATTTTACAAGTTGGACCTTCTGCACTAAGTCCTTATGCGCGACAACGTCAAGTTTCGAGCAACCTAGCCCAGCTCATGAGCTTCCTTTACTCCAGAACACTTGGAGATTATTCTTGGCCTTTCAGTGATCCAAAATGAACAAGAACGCATCAAAAGCCTACTTTATTATGATTTGAGAAGCTAATTTGAGCAATTGTTGGCTTTGTAGTATTTGTCAACTATGTGGCCTCTGTAACCGCAATGAGAGCATACTGGTTTTTGAGAGGGCTTCTGATTTACATAGGAGGCATTCACGGTAGTATTAGTAGAAGTAGGAATCGTCTCAGAGATGATGAACACTGAAGCATTTTGGACAAGTTGGATGCTTCTTTGACTATGATCTAGGTCAAGCAAGTTATCGACTTTAAATGAGACCGAAATTGTCTTTTTCATAATGATCTCACTTATGATGTTTGAACAATCTTGCATGACTTGAGTGGTTTAACAACAGTCACAATTGTTGCAGGTTTTCAAACAATTTGTTTATTCAAGATCATCCCACAAGGTTTTCAGTTTTGTGTAATAGGTTGAAATATCCATGCCTTTTTGTTGAAGAGACCATATTTGTTGAAATAGATGATAAGATCTTGGAAGATTAGCGACATGGAATCTAGACATCAAATATTTCCAAATGTCAGCAGAATCACGAAGTCTAAGGATGCTGCTATAAATTTCCTTAGAAATAGAATTCAATATCCAAGATATGACCATGCTATTACATTGCAACCGGATTTTGTAATGAGGATGATTTTCATGAGGTTTAATCAATGATCCATCCACAA
This sequence comes from Lepidium sativum, assembly GCA_023374145.1. Lineage (NCBI taxonomy): Eukaryota > Viridiplantae > Streptophyta > Magnoliopsida > Brassicales > Brassicaceae > Lepidium > Lepidium sativum. The sequence continues at coordinate 36,424 of JAKUCM010002924.1, read as the reverse complement.
ATCCGAGATTTTTCTTAGCTTCTAAAGCAATTGAGATCGCAATATTCCAGGTATTGTAGTTTGTTCCGTCAAGAATTTCAGAGATTATTGAAGAATCTTGATTATTGGGACTTGTCAATAAGTAAGGAGAATACTGGATTCCGGTGAACTCAAACTTTTTCGGAGTCATGATGTCATAATAGCTTCACAAGAAATCAAAATTGAAGATTGATTCAGATTCTGAGTTGGATTGTTAATTGAAGTCGAATGTTCTGTGGAAGAAATGTTGTTCATTGGAGCTTGATTTAGCTCAGCATTCTCCGAAAACGAGGAACGAATTTGTTTTCTTATTGTGAATCTTTGACCAACAACAACACGTTTAGTCTTTCGCTTAGCGAGAATCATGATTAGAATAAATAAAATCTCAGTGAAATGGCTGAAGAATATGGTATGAAATCGGCAGCACAACAAAACAAGAAAAGAATGAAGAAGAAGAAGAAGAAGCTAAAGATCAATATAGATTATCAGTGGAGAAAATTACGATCAGAAATGCGGAAGAAAGTAAAGCCTTTTCCTCTTGGTATGCTTGGATCTGCTCATGCTTAATATAATGAAGGATTCTATAATTCGGGCAATGCTTATTGTCTTCAATCTCCAATCTGGTTTTGAGATGTCTTATAATATGTTTTGTGTTATATTCAAAAATTCTCTTTCATTTAGACAAAGCGTGTTGTCAACCAGATATTCTTTCCAAAATAGAACCTTATGCGATATATTATCTTGTTTCCACACTCGTGAAATCACTTCTCTGATGTCCGGTTTAGAACGCCAACGAGGATCAAAGATGAATCTTCCAAGTTTTTGAGTAAAATCACTTGAGAGCCGAAGAAAAATAGGCTGATGATCAGATCTTATTCGGTTCAACAATTCATATCCTGATGTAGGTAAGAGGTTGGATCAATCTGCATTAGCCAAAGCACGATGTATACAGTATTGAACATGCATATTACTTCTCTCACCCGCCCAAGAAAACTTATTTCATGTGAAGATCATCTCGCTTAGTTGATATTCATACATCAAGTTACAAAAGGCAAGAAAAGAAGAAGCAGGTCTTGGAGGGCCACCTAACTTTTCTGAATTCTCAGTAAGTTCATTGAGGTCCCGATCATGAGCCATGCGCTCTTTCTGCTGTCGTTTATATCTTTTAATTTATCCCATACAACTTGTCTTGAAAGCTCACCATACACAAATGTAACAAAGAAAAACATGGGGCCAAGATTCACTTCAACATCAACTATGCTTTTATTTGAAAACAGAACATCAACTTGGTAAGACTTTTTCCACATAAGAGCTAGACCACCACTAAGACCTTGCGGTTCCACTACACGTAAGTTCTCATGGCCCAAAGATCTCTGAATTCCTGATACGTGAAGAATGGAATTCTTAGTCTCCATGAGGAACAAAAAATTTGTAAAATGCTCACAACGCATCTTCCTAAGAAATTAAATTGTCAAGGCGTACCCCAAACCTTGACAATTCCAATTCAACATGCTCATTGATCTGTAGGTAGTTCCACACTAGGAACCACCTCTATATTGCTATGCTTAGCAGCTTGAATCTCACCATCTGTGTGTGCCTCATCCCTGACTTTCCTCTTAAGATTTTTATCAGTAATTTTGTCATTGCTGACTTTCCGTTTTGACGCTTCCACTTGCTTGGGCGCTTGCGGAACCTATTCCTCGAAGGCTTATGTTGGTTTTGTCGCAGCTTTCATGGTCTGTGGGCCGAGCCAGCAGGCCATTAAGCAATTGATTTGCTTAATGGGTCAAAGGCCAGCATCGGCCCAAGTTTACTGTGGCTCGTTTCTCATTTTGGGCCGAGCAAGGCCCAACATCGGCTCAAATGAACCTGACCGGTTTTTACTCTAGGTTCATCTTCTTCCATATGTAATCAAGTTTCCATTTTTTGTGAATTGCCATTGTAACACAGAGAGAAGCTTTGTAACAAGAACACTTATTTAGAGGGTTTAATGGATTCCGGATTAAGATCCGAAGAGAGATGTACTCACTGATTTCTCAGTGAGGAACTCTATAACCCGCGTGTTCAATTTCTTTTCTTGTCGTAAAATCAAACTCTAAATCCTAATCAATCTACCTCAAGTTTTAATCCGCATTTGAAATTGAGCCATAATTTCGAGTCAATGCTTTAACAAGTGGTATCAGAGCATGCGGCAGAGAAAGATCAAACATCATTAAGCTCAGGGATTATCAAGAAAGGAGACTTACCTGAAGTAGGATTGTCGCAGTTCCTCATCTTCTTCTCTTGGAGACGTGGAGGAGACTGGAAGGTCAACGGTATTGATTTGCTCGCAAGGAAAATACAGAAGGCATTACTATTTGCTTGCTTATCAAGGAACCAGAAACACTCAAAAGAATTCTCAAAAGCATTCAAAAGTTTCAAGCATGGAAGTCATCTCATGAAAGTTTGAGGTGGAGAAATTCGATGGTAAGGGAGACTTTGGATTATGGAAATACAGAATGCTCGGACATTTTGAGATTCATGGTCTTCTAACATGAAGAAGTATGGCCTATGGAGGAAGTATATGTGACAGACAAAGAAACAGGAAAAGAGATCAAGATAGGCAAGCCAATTTCAAAGGATCCTCAATGGGAGCTAAAGGATCGAAGAGCAAGGAGCCTGCTCGGGCAATGCCTATCTAACTCGGTATTGAGGAAAATAATGAATGAACCTACATCATTCAAGCAATGGAAAGCCCTAGAACGAGATTACCAGACTAAGCCTAAAGCTAACAGAGTCTATCTAAAGAGACAGTTCTCTTTATACAGGATGGATGAAGGCAAATCTACTAAAGAGAATCTTAATGTGTTCCTAAAGTTAATTTTCGACTTAGAAAGCGTAAAAGTCACCATTCAGGATGAGGATCGAGCAATAGCATTATTAAATAGTCTACCACCTCAATGTGATCCGCTTACACATACTCTACAGTTCGGAAATGCTAAAGACTTTTTAACCATGGATGATGTAATAACAGGAGCCTATGGAATGGAATCAAACCTAAGGCAAAAGGGGTTATTAAACAGAAAGAAAACACATTCAGAAGGTTTAACTGTTGATGGCAAAGGCAGATTAGAAAAGAGAAATTTAAAGGGGTCTGGAAAGAACAGAGGCAAATCAAAGAGCAAAGGTAGGTCTAAGTCTAGGCCGAGACAGAACAGTGAAGAAATCAGGACATGTTGGATATGTGGAGATGAAAATCATTGGAAACGTGATTGCCCACAAAAGAAGAATGGGAAAGGAAAGGAATCAGCAAACTTTGTAGTAACATGTTCAGAGAGTCCAGCCTATACTGCAAGTCTAATTGCAATTACTGAGAAATGGGTAATGGATTCAGGCTGTACTTTTCATATAACTCATAAAAAATACCTAATTACGGATCTAGTATAATTTGAAGGAAACAAAGTCTACATGGAAAATAACTTATATTGCTCAGTCAAGGGAGTTGGTAAGATCGTAATTGAAAATAAAAAAAGGTAACTTAGTTACCTTAAATGATGTGAGATATGTACTACAAATAAGCAGAAATCTAATATCTTATTGTCAACTAGAAGAACTGGGATGTTACTATCAAGGAAATGATTTCAGCATTCAGTTTTTCAAGAAAAATGGTGACAAATTCCTATCTGGTAAATATCAGAATGGTGTATACTTCTTAGATGGAAAAGTATTAAGCACATAAGTCAATGTGGCAAAGGAAACTATTGATATGACAACTAGATGGCATCGCTGATTGGCTCATATGGGAAAAAGATCACTGGAGACTTTGGTCAGAATGGGTCATCTAAAGAAGGGATATGTAAAAGCAATGGGATTCTGTGAAGCATGTGCGTTGGGAAAGACTCATAGACTCAGTTTTCAGAAGGGAAAACCTACCACAAAATGTACTTTATAGTACATCCATTCGGATTTATGGGGCTCACAGAACACTACACCTAGCATTTCAGGATGTCAATATTTCATTAGTTTTATCGATGACTACTCAAAGATGGTATGTATTCAGTTCCTCAGAAGAAAGAGTGATGAACTTCAAGCATTCAAAGAATGGAAAATGCTGATAGAAAACCAAACAGGAAAGAGGATCAAGTGTCTAAGGACTGATAATGGACTTGAATACTGCAATAGACAGTTTGATGACCTATGCAAAGAATCAGGAATTAAAAGACACATAACTTGTGCGTATACTCCGCAGCAAAATGGGGTATCAGAAAGGATGAATAGAACTATAATGGAGAAAGTGAGAAGCATGCTATAAAAATTTGGCCTAGGTGGGGAAATTTGTGCAGATGCAGCTAATATGGCGGTTTATATCATAAACAGATCACCAGCAGCATCAATTAACTTTGATGTACCAGAGGAAGTGTGATCTAAATCTAATCCAGAGTACAATCACCTAAGAAGTTTCGGGTGTATAGCATTGATGTTCCTAATATTTTGTCAGTTGTGAGCTCATTATTACAATTATATTTGAGAAATTTGTCTATGTTTTATTGAGATTTCAGGTAAAAAACGTTCAGAGTTGGAATCATGTTTGAAGGGGACTTTGGAGAGGTTTGAAACATTTTCCGTCATTCTCCATGAAAGGAGAGACCGCTCGATCTATCAAGGATCGATCGATCAGTCATCTCAAAGGATATGCGGCGATCTGAAGAACGACTTGGTTTTTGAGAAGATCGACTCATAATCCAAGGGATCGATCGATCGACTAGTGCTCGATCGATCCTAGGTTTTCGCAGAAACCTTATTTCGCGATTTTCAACCCTTGTTTTGGGCCCTATAAATACTCTGTTTCCTATTTTTATTGAGGGCAGTCTTTTGATATTGGAGAACAAAAATTGTAAAGAGTTTTGAGAGTTTGTAAGCTAGGAAGAAGATCTCTTCATACTTGAGAAGAATTTCTGAATCCTCTTTATTCTATCTTTATGCAATTTCAATTTCAGTTCATCATGATTTGCCAAAGTTGTTGTTCTATGTCTGAGTAGATCTTAGATTAGATCTAGGGATTCTAGGGTTTTAGAATTCATTGTTGGGAAACAAATAGGATAAATTAGTAGATGATTCTTCTTCTAACACTCGAAGCTAATGCATAGGTTAGCCTGATAACCTAGTCAATGATTTTAGGTTGTTAACTTTCCAGAAGATTGTTAAGAACTAGAACTAGATTAGAAGAGCAACTCCTTCACTACCAACGAGAGTTGATGCTAGGTTGGGTTGTGGGTGATTGAACCCAAATGATAAAGCCTATTTGTAATCTGAAACCAACGAGAGTTAGGACCTTTAGGTTATCGATAGAGGAGTAGATTCAACGAGAGTTGGTTTATCATTACTTATGTTCAAGCCGAGAATAAGATTAAAGTAGTTCCTGAATAGTTTCCCTGACAAGAATTCTAACTCCCGAATGAATATTCGACATCCGATTGCCTTAATTATTTGATTACATTCAAATCTAAGTTGCTAGAATTCACTACCTTTAGTCGATTGATATAGCTTGTGATTCAGTAGGAATTGAGAGTGTAACTTGGTTCTTCGTGGATTCGATCCCTAAATACTATTTCGTTTGCTGTGCACTTGCAGTAGGATATATGGTTAAAATTCGTAGTATCAAGTTTTTGGCGCCATTTCCGGGGAACTAATAGTTGCCTTTCGATTTTCTGTTCACAATTTCAAGTCTATATCGTTACCTACGTTCTTCTTTTTGTATGTTTTTGTTCTTTTCCAGGTGTATGATTATAAGTCAAGTGTCAGAACACCTATTTAATTTAGATAATCAGGAGCTTGCGAGAGTTGAGAGAGAAAACCGAAGTGCCAGGAATATGAATCCTCCGGGAAATCAAGTGCAAGATCCGCAGGACATGGCCACAATGGTACAGCAGTTGCAGAGAGAGTTGGCCGAGATTAGGAAAGTACTGGAGCCTGCTCAACGCAGAGCAATAGGAGATATGGATACTCCACACACTTATTATCAAAATCGCTCAGCTATTCGACCTCCTTTTATTGAGAGGAATGATTATGAGATCAAATCTCAGCTCATTGGGTTAGTCAAACAGTATGTCTTCAATGGACTTCCAGGGGAGAATCCTATGGACCACATAGAGAACTTCGAGGACATATGCGGGACAACTAGCTCAAATGGTGTACCTGCTGATTATGTGAAGTGTAAGCTCTTCCATAACTCACTCTCTGACAAATCTTCCAGGTGGTTACGTTCATTACCTCCAGGATCACTCACCACGTGTGATAGAAGCCTCGGTGGTGAAGTCTCGGATATGATTTCAACTGCTCGACCTTGGTGAGTCCAAACCAATGAAGACTAGTTTTTCGCGGAATTTCGTGTATGAGAACCACAAAGGAGGAATATTTTTCCTCTGGTAATCTCGGATCCGTCAAATTGGAATCCTCACAAGCTTGAATAGTCTCTCGTTCTTGAATCTTCAAAAGAAAGAGAAGGAGGCTAAGTATTCTAACAAAGAGAAGTTCATTCTTTTTTTTTACGTCTTTTCAGTCTAAAAAATACAATGGAAGGCTTGAGCTTATATAAGCTAAATAGTACAACGGTAATATGCTTAAAATGGGAAGGAAATACCACAAAATTAAGTGTCCAACGGACAAGTGATGAGGGCCGTCGATCTTAGAGCTGTTGGAGAAGATTTGGTGATCGGCCGGATATGGAAAGTCTTCAATGGGAAGGATTCGCCTAATCCTCTGCGTTCTGGAGCATGGCAAGACTCTCATGGATGCTTCTGAATGTCTTAGAGTGTCTCCTGGTCACCACACATAAGTTTGCAAGTTCTTAAGGGAAGTAGCTCCCAGACTTTCCTTAAACAGATTCGGTTTGGCCCTTCTTTTTGTAAAGCGGATATTTGGAGGATACGTCGGGTTTTTGATGCTTTCTTGGTCATTTTGGATCACTGAAAGGCCCAAGAATAATCTCCAAGTGGTCCGGAGTGAAGGCCGCTCCTGAACTGGGCTATGTTGCTCGAAAGTTGACATTGTCGCGCATAAGGCCTTATTGCAGAAGGTCCAACTTCTAAAATTCATAACCTCGATTTGGCTGATTGAACCTCGAGTAGTCAGATAATTGAGTCAGAAATTCATAGAAATAAACACCATTTTATAATTCTCTTGGTAGAGTCTGGAGCCCCTTGATAAGTGAGCGTATGTCTTCCTGATCCTCTAGGGAAGGTTGTTGACGTGAACTCCTTGTTTGCTGCTCCGGTTCTTGAGTGTTGGGTGAGGCATTGAGTTTAGACAGCTGAAGCATGTCTAATAATCATGTCTCTCCTTTGTCTTTGACATGTTTCCCAAGGAAAGCCGTCTCCTCTTTATCTTTAGTGTATTTAGCCCGAAACTCGACAACCGAGTCTAAGTCTTGTCCTGCAGTCGATGGTCTTACGATCCTACCATCGATGATCCTATTATTCTCTCCTTCTTCAAAAGGTTTTGTCCTCAATACTAAGTTACCTGCACCGAGAGAAAGCAAGTTAGGTGTCATTCGGCTTTGAGAGACTAGGATCTTACCTCGATTATGACTTGTGGGAGAATGCGGTGTTGGGTCCGGTGGATTTTCCTTTAGGGGTATACGGGATAGCATGCAGTCCACCTCCTCCTTTGACAGCTTGAGCGGAATTGGGTCTATAGCTCCATTGAGATGAACCAAAGTTCCTTCCGGTTTTGCATCCTTGGTGCGTATGTATTCTTCTTTGGTAGTCACTTGTTGGTGAATATCTGGTGGTTCTTCTTTGATTAGCAAAGTTGGTATGATGCTCTTTGACTCCTTTGTGGATCCTATACCTGTCTCAACATACTTCTACAAAGGCAAATGCATTATACTAGAATTGGAAGGTATAAAATCCGAATTTTCTAGATTATTAGTTGGCTTATGTGAATGCGTTTGCAGTTCTAGCGTTAGGATTTTAGTCTCTTGCCTAACTAGACATTTCTCAGCCAAGTGACCTTTCTTATGACACCTATAACAAACCACATCTTTCAAATTTAAAGGTTTGAAAGACTTACCTTCCTCTAGTATGACTTGTAGTTTGTGTGATGGTGTATCTCTTATAGGAATTCTTGTGACAGCTTTGGGCACTTCTTTATGTGGTTTTCTGGTCCGCCATTCAGGTTACAGTGAAACTCAAGCCTACTCTCGGCTACGAAAGTTTCCGTCTGGTTGTTAGTGTATCCTTGGTACATGTCTCCACATTCTTGGTACCTAAAACAAGATAGACTGGTGGCAATAGACATATCAAAACTACTAGGTACCTCAAGTGCTTCCAATGTGTTGGTCGCTGTCATTGTTGGCTGGTGCGGGAAGGTTGACTTCTTCCGGATGTGCGGCTTGGTATATCCGGTTGAAACCTCATGGTTTTGGCCTCGATCAATTTGTGTGGCAGCTCCTTCTGTACGGCTGTATGGTTGATATTAGCAGGCTACATGTACGTTGGTACATACGTCCGATGTTTCACGTTCAATGTGTTCTAGTCGCGTATCGAGCTTGGCCAGCTGGGCTTGAATGTGTATGACCATTCCCGTGATGTTGGCTACTACTTTTGGTGTTATCATAGGACCTTGGATATTATGCTTTGTTTTACTCATGGATGTTCAAATTGGTGGGTGCTTCACGACGGGTTGTAAATTCTTCTTTGAGTAACTTCTTGAAGGCAATTGGCGTGTCATATATTGCTCATGAAGAAACCCTTTGAGATTGCCCCAAGTGTACTTTGGTTCTCTATAATATGCACTCCACTTTTCTTCTTGTTTCCACAATGATTGTGCTTTTCCCCGTAAGGCGCTTATAGCTAAAGACATCTTTTTCTTCTCAAGGACCTTATGTCTCCAAAAGTAATCTTCCATAGCGTCTTCCCTCTGTAGATAATCTTCTTTTTCCTGAAAATGATGGAGAATTAGGACCATAAGTATTAAAGCTATTACTTACACCGATATGTTGTTTAGGACATCTTGTGTGGTTGGTATAGCTTTGCCCTCTAGGTGCTAAAACTCCATGATTGTAGGGCTTCACATCATGAATAAGAGGATTTTTGTAGTGACAAACTTTCACATCACGTTCAGGTTCATCCTCATAACTAAATTCAGTTTCAGTTTCATTGCTCCATGATTCGATTTGATGTGTGTTGTTGGTGTAGTCTTGGTGATTTTCTGGTGGCTCAGGTTCAAGCGTGACACCATATGGATCCTCTTCATAATCCGAATCATAGTTGTCATCATTCCATAGGTCTTCGAAATCCTCATTGTTGCTGGCTAAAGATTGATCATTTCTAAAACTCCAATTGGATTCATAGGAGTAACTCTCCTCATTCTCTTTATGGTTATGACAATCAAGAACAGTGATTATGATTTTTGTTTTCTTTCTCAAAACAATGAAATAATCAAAAGAACAAAACAGAAACACAATTCGTTTTTGGTTTTCTTTTTAACAAATAAAATAGCAAAAATCTTCTAAAAATCAACACGACAGTTTTTATGGGTTTTATGGCTTTTAAACTAACAAGAAAAAAAGGAATTTTATGTTTATGAGTTTTTATGGATTTTATAAAATTGAAACAACACAGATGAAAACAACTTTTATGGATTTTTCGGTTTATAAGAAAGTAAAGACAAAACAAAATAGAAATGTAAATGATAAAGGTTGGATGAATACAACCAGGGTAGGAGCTTTTGGGCTCTGATACCAGATGATAGGAGCCTTGGTGGTGAGGTCTCGGATATGAATTCAACGGCTCGACCTTGGTGAGTCCAAACCAATGAAGACTAGTTTTTCGCGGAATTGCGTGAATGAGAACCACAAAGGAGGGTGATTATTCCTCTGATAATCTCGGATCCATCAAGCTTGAATCCTCACAAGGTTGAGTAGTCTCTCGTTCTTGAATCCTCAAAAAAAAGAGAAGGCGGCTAAGTATTCTAACAAAGAGAAGTTCATTCTGTTTTTTTTTTACGTCTTTTCAGTCTGAAAAATACAATGGAAGGCTTGAGCTTATATAGGTTCAATAGTAAAACAGTAATATTCTTAAAATGGGAAGGAAATATCACAAAATTAAGTGTCCAACGGAAAAGTGATGAGGGTCGTCGATCTTAGAGCTGTTGGAGAAGATTTGGTGATCGGCCGGATATGGAAAGTCTTCAATGGGAAGGATTTGCCTAATCCTCTGCGGTCTGGAGCATGGGAAGACTCTAATGGATGCTTCTGAATGTCTTAGAGTGTCTCCTGGTAACCACACATAAGTTTGCAAACTCTTAAGGGAAGTGGCTCCCGGACTTTCCTTAAACAGATTCGGTGTGGCCCTTCTTCTTGTAAAGCGGGTATCTGGACGATCCGTTGGGCTTTTGATGTGTTCTTGGTCATTTTGGATGAATGAAAGGCCCACGACTAATCTCCCAGAGGTCCGGAGTGAAGGCCCCTCCTTAGCTGGGCTATGTTGCTTGAAAGTTGACGTTGTCGCGCATAAGGCCTTAGTGCAGAAGGTCCAACTTGTAAAATTCATAATTTTTTGGCTCAGAGCTTCGAATCGGCTGATTGAACCTCCAGTAGTTAGATAATTGAGTCAGGAATCCATAGGAATAAACTCCATGTTCTAATTCTCTTGGTAGCGTCTGGAACCCCTTGATAAGTGAGTGTATGTCTTCCTAATCCTCTAGGGAAGGTTGTTGACGTGAACTTCTTGTTTGCTGCTCCGGTTCTTGAGTGCTGGGTGCGGCATTGAGTTTAGGCAGCTGAAGCATGTCTAATAAGCTTGTATCTCCTTTGTCTTTGACAAGTTTCCCAATGAAGGTCATCTTCCCTTTATATTTGGTGTATTTAGCCCGAAACTCGACAACCGAGTCTAAGTCTTGTCCTGGAGTCGATGGTCTTAGGATCCTACCATCGATGATCCTATTAATGTGGGCTCAGGTTCGAGCAGCATTTCTCGACCAATTCTACATGAAGTCCAAGACTGCAGCTCTCAGGAGCAAGATTTCATCGTTTCAGCAACGATCTAGGGAATCTTTGAATGAAGCGTGGGAACGTTTCAAGGAGTACCAGCGAGACTGTCCGCACCACTGGTACTCAGATGAACAGCTCCTCAACACCTTCTATAGGAGGATCGAGTGGGAGTACAAAAGCTCTCTGAATGCTGCCAGCAATAGGGATTTCATGACCAACACTAGAGACGAAGCTTTCACTCTGATTGACAACCTAACTGCAAGTTCTGGCAGTCATTGTCCGGAGTATGATCGAGGTATGAAGGTAAACAGCGTGGAAAGTCAAAGAATCGACGACATTGCTGAGAAGTTAGATATGCTAATCTGAGCAAATCAAGGTAGTCATAGGGGTGTAAATCAGGTTGAGGACAGTAGAGAAGTAGCTCAGGGTCAAGATGTTGTGGCTGGTTCTAAAGACCAGAGGGAGGTCGACTACGTAACTAGCAGACCAGGGAACAGAACCCGAACTATCTCTCCTACAGGAGCACTAATGTTGAGAACCCTCAAGACGTCACTTTCCCAGCACCCACACTACCTCAAGGGTCACCTTTTCAGGGAAATTCATTCGTCCAAAACTCAGGGTAGAGATGGAACAACCAGAGACCGTTTGCTCAGAACGCAGGTGGAATTAATTGGTAAAGACCGTACAAGCCATATGTGCCGCCGCCAATGCACCAACAACCTCCAGCAACACCTTGAGGGACGTCGAATGAAGAAATATGAGCCCTGATTCAGCAGCTCACTGTTGAGCAGCAGAAGACTACCAGGAAGCTTAATGCTAAAATGGATAACATCTATAGTGACCTGAATGGGAAGTTTGAGTAAGTCTCTATGCACCTCAAGAAGCTGGACACACAAGTTGCTCAGTCTGTGGAACCTAATCACTCATCTGTTTCGTTTGGAAATGCATCTTCCAAGGTCCCTAATGGGAGACTTGTTGACTTCAGTCTCCTGGACGGGAATTGCAAGATCCTTTCAGATTTTACGGTTGTAGAGATGGCAAGAGAAATAGCTGTTCCTATCTTGTTGGGAAGGTCGTTCCTCAACACCGCAGGCGCCAAGTTAGACTTTATGAGTTAGAGGGTCGTGTTGCATAACGTTGATCAGAACGTCTCATACCCCATTCGAGCTTCTTCGAGTCGTTTATGTCGTATGATTCAAGATGGTGAAGAAGATAGTGACTGTGGCGGATCAATCGAGTAAAATAAGGAGATTTGCGCACGATCCACTGCCCGACCGAGCAACTCGGGGATCAATCGATCCCCGAGCCAGGTTCGTCTTCTTAAACGCGCAGAGCAGTTTAAAAACTCGATTTCTCTCTGATTTGTGGTTTATAACTCCAATATGCAAAGGTATGCCCTTTAAATTCGAAATTTTGATCCGATTTGGAGGAAGAATTGGGTAAAAGGGGAACTTGTTTTCGTGGTTGATTTTCATCAATTAACTTATACATATGCCTCATACTTACATAGATTTGACCCCCTCTTGCTGTGTGGATTGTTAAATTTTGACTAAAGATTGCTCATTAGGATGAAGGAGAATTTTTATGGAAATTTCGAAACTTTTAGGCTTGATTTTGATTTGAGGTGGTTCTATTGATGCATTGCTGGATGTTGATATTGTTTATTTGAATGAGAATCCGAACCACTGATCGTTTTTACACCTAAGATTTCAAATTTTTGTGAATTTTCTCGGTCACAAATTCATTATATCAGTTGTGTCTATGTTCTTTCCTTGTAGATTGTTCGCACATCCACTTCTAATCCCAGAAAACTTATACAGAAGGTCAAAACATCTTCCAAACTGTAGCGCGGTCAGTCGTCACGACAGTACGACAATGTGCGCCGGAAGGGTCAACTCAATGACTGTTTGCCGTGGCCAATACCAGAGCAGACTTATTTCGTAGATAGTGTGGCTAATCGGAATGCCCCCGCTCTTATCAGGAACTCCGCAACATACAAGGAAAGGACTGTGGGAGACGGTTGGAAGAGCTTTCACGAAAGCTTCTACGATCAAGCCCTGACAAACACGTTGATCCCAACCAAGTTCCTCTGCCGCGAGACGCTAGATAGGATGGGCACCCTAGGAGATGTTGTTCAGCTGTTGGACAACCTCAGTCTGACCAAGTTCTGCTTCGAAGCCTATCCACTGTATCCAGAGGTAGTCAGGCAGTTCTTGGCAACGTGTGATCTACATGCATGCGCTGACCCCCACGCTCCAGCCTATGCGCAATATCTGATGTATCGGTATAGAGGAGCTCTCTACACTATCACAATTCAGGAGTTGTGCCAGATTTACGACTTTGACGACTATGTAGTTGGGCAGAAAGCGTCAAAGAAATTGCCGTTGAAGAACGAGCTTTGATATGTGTTGTCAGGTGATGGGTATCAGGATAAGGCCTCGAAGCTCATGCACATCAGGAACCCGGCAATTCGGATAGTCGCCAAGCACATTGGGTCGACGATTTTGGCGAATGAGGAGTCAGGCAGTGTGACAAAGTCGCAGCTGGAGTATCTGCACAACGATATCTCTCCTATGGTCCCGAATCTGTACTACGATTCTACTCTCGCTGCGGGACCACCTTCGAACATCAACTGGGGCTACCTTTTTGCCACTGAGCTAATCAGGCGTAGATACAGAGGTGACCCGAGGAAGGGTTGGACCTCAAGCAGACAGAGGTTATTCAGAGGATCAATCTGATCGATATAGCTGCCTTGGCGCGATTTGTGTACCTTTTGGAGAAGAAGCATTGGACGTTTTTTGATGATACGCCCCAGATGATGTACGTCACCCTCCCAGCTCCCCACCCCACTTCAGTAAGCTACAGAGAGAACGTGGAGTTCAGACCTGACTTGTCGCATCCCGAGATCTCCGGTAAGCTCAAGGAGAAGGAGACTGCACCGCGAGCTCGATCTCGGAGAGCAGGAGCTTCCACCTCCACTTAGTTTGTACCTCCAGCATCCGCCTCTCCATCTTCTGGTTTTCTGCTTCTCGAGTTTCCTGAGGAGGAACTCGGATTGCCTCACTACTCCCTGGACTTCACTGATCGGCAGTTCAGAGAGTGGCAGGTTGAGAACGGGAAGAGGAAGAGGTCGATTCAGCTGACCATCTGGAACGCATTGAGGAGGATCCCAGCTGCCTTTTGTATGAATGCACCTGACTCCGATCGTGACGAGCATGCTGCCGCACCTACCGCACCTACCCACCGACCGAATATTGCTAGACATTGGTCTGATGAGGACGAGGATCATCAGACAGTGGATCACCATCTTTCTCGCCGCCGCACAGCACCAGGGGCCCGCTAGAGCGAGAGTCGTGAGTAGCTTTTTAGCTATTTCCTAGTTCTTTTGCACTTTATTTTTATTACATTTAAGACTATTTCTTTCGTTCACTCTTATTTCTATGCGTGTTTATATGTCTTCCTTTTGGTTTATTTTTACACCGGGACGGTGTAAAGTAAGTCTCGGGGAGAACACCTATTGACTAACGCATTTCTCTATTTTGTTTCTTTTTATTCTAGGATTTTCATAATATTTCCCTCTTTTATTTATGTATTTTTGAGCTTTTGAGACTAACATCAGATCATTTGATTTTCTATTTCCTTAGCATTATCCTGAACTTAGTATCACTTATTTTGCATTTGTCAGGAATCGATTAGACTATTGGAAAACCTAGACACAAAGCAACACTCAGTTTCAGATCACACACATCTCAACTTTCAGGAGATTTCATGCTGATTTCACACCTAACTTGACTTAATCCTCTCGTCAAGGAAATTGGTCATACATCAGGTATGTTCATTCTCTTTACTTAGTGAAAATTGTTCCTTGTAAGTTTGGTTATGTATCTCTCTTCACCATGTTCAGGCATTTAGAGCCAAAAATTCTGACTCGATATAAATCTTTGCATTAAGTTAGCCTAGGGTAAAAGTTTTCCAATGACGCTACGATTTTTTAGAGTGAATTAGATGTCTCTAAGGATACATACAATGACATGACCTTTTTCACTTTACTGATTAGCTTACTGAAGGAAAACTTCAATGAAGCAACCTACTGGTAAGAATTATTTTTATGAAAATTGAGATATGGAATCAAACTGAAGGTAGTCTTGAGAGTAGAAGTAGGAACTCTAAGCCTTTTGGTCGATATTCCCTCAAATGAGACTGCGGTAAGATTTATTAGGGAGTCAGTATATGAGCTCTGATTGTTTGTTTTGAGTTGTGACGCGAGATTGTTGTGTTTGCTAATTCTGGGGGAAGTACAAGGTGGTCTCGATTTTGATGAGTAGTATTCTTATTATCACATTGGACTTGATGTGCAGGATTTCGAGAGAATCATTTGTCTGATGAGATGTGATTTCCTACGGTCTTTCTTTCTTTGCTTGAGGACAAGCAAGAAGCTAAGTCTGGGGGAATTGATGTTCCTCATATTTTGTCGGTTTTGAGCTTATTATTACAGTTATATTTGGGAAATTTGTCTATGTTTTATAAGATTTCAGGCCAAAATGTTCAGTTTTGGAATCGTATTTGAAGGTGGACTTTGGAGAGGTTTGAAGCATTTTTCATCATTCTCCACGAAAGGAAGGACCGATCGATCTATCAAGGATCGATCGATCAGTCATCTCAAAGGATTATGCGAACGATCTGGAGAACGACTTGGTTTTTGAGAAGACCGACTCATCATCCAAGGGATCGATCAATCGATCCTAGCCTTTCGCAGAAACCTAATTTCGCGATTTTCAACCCTTGTTTTGGGCCCTATAAATACTCTTTTTCCTATTTTTATTTAGGACAGTCTTTTGATATTGGAGAACGAAATTTTAAAGAGTTTTGAGAGTTCGTAAGCTATGAAGAAGATCTCTTCATACTTGAGAAGAATTTTTGAATCCTCTTTATTCTATCTTTATGCAATTTCAATTTCAGTTCATCATGATTGGCCAAAGTTGTTGTTCTATGTCTGAGTAGATCTTAGATCGGATCTAGGGATTCTAAGGTTTTAGAATTCATTGTTGGTGAACAAATAGGATTGATTAGTAGATAATTCTCCTTCTAATACTCGAATCTAATGCATAGATTAGCCTGATAACCTAGTCAATGATTTTAGGTTGTTAACTTTCCAGAAGATTGTTAAGAACTAGAACTAGATTAGAAGAGCAACTCCTTCACTACCAATGAGAGTTGATGATAGGTTTGGTTGTGGGTAATTGAACACAAACGATAAAGCCTACTTGTAATCTGAAACCAACGAGAGTTAGGACCTTTAGGTTATCGTTAGAGGGGTAGATTCAACGAGAGTTGGTTTATCTTTACTTATGTTCAAGCCGAGAATAAGATTAGAGTAGTTCCTGAATATTTTCCCTGACAAGAATTCTAACTCCCGAATGAATACCCGACATCCGATTGCCTTAATTATTTAATTACATTCACATCTAAGTTGTTATCCTTTATTTGATTGATATAGCTTGTGATTCAATAGGAATTGAGAGTGTAACTTGGTTCTTCGTGGATTCGATCCCTAAATACTATTTCGTTTGCTGTGCTCTTGCAGTAGGATATAGGGTTAAAACTCATAGTATTAAGCATACATCCACATTATTCAAGACAAGCTAAGTCCAAGAGCTGTAAATGGAGTCTTCATTGGCTATGGAATAGAAACTAAGGGCTTATCAAAGAAGGAAAATTGGTAATAAGCAGAGATGCGGTCATTAATGAAGATGAGCTTTACAAGGACTCTATTACAGAAGAACAGAAACCTAAGGCTGAACAAATAAACAAAGAAAGAAAATCTGAGAAAAGGGTAACTTTCAGAGTGAATCTAGAGGAAATACTGGGTGAGCAAGATCATTTAAAGGGGTTTGCTGGGTCAGGTGGAGCAAGTCCAGAGCAGATTGGTTGCTAAGGGTTATGCTCAGGTTGATAGAGTAGATTATAATGATATTTTTGCACCAGTAGTTAAACATGTTTCAATTAGGAAACTCTTATCTACGGTTACTAATTGGAACATGGAACTAGAGCAAATGGATGTAAAAACAGCTTTTTTACACGGAACATTGCAAGAAGAAATCTACATGAATCAACTAGAAGGCTATGAGGTAAAAGGAAAAGAAGGAAAAGTTTGTTTACTTAAGAAATCTCTAAATGGACTAAATCAGTCATCGAGAGAATGAAATGCAAAGTTCAATGAGTTCATGTGCAAACAACACTTTCAGAAGAGTGAATATGATCCATGCGTGTATTACAGAGGAAAAACCGTTGATAATATGGTATATCTTCTCCTATATGTAGATTATATGCTCAGCATCAACACAGAAACAGCAGATTGTGACTCTAAAACAACTTCTCAGCAAACAGTTCGAATTCAAAGACCTAGGACCAGTAAGGCGAATACCAGGTATGGACATTTTCAGAGATAGAAAACAGAGTAGAATAAAGCTGTCACAAGAAAGCTACATCAAGCAAATTCTAAGCACATTCAACATGAGTGATAGCAGATCAGTTCATCTCAACAGGCGAAGAAGAAACTGAGACAGAGGGTATGGAAGACATACCTTATAGAAGTGCAGTAGGAAGCCTGATGTATGCAATAGTCAGATCTCGTCCAGACCTCGCTTATTCAATTGGCATTGTTAGTCGGTACATGTCAAAACCATGAAGAACACACTCGTTAGCGGTTAAATGGATAATGAGATATCTAACATAAGCATCAAAGACTAGTCTAACATTCAAGAAAGACGCAGATTTCAGAATCAAAGGCTACTATGATGCAGATTTTGCTTTAGACTTAGACAAACGAAAATCAATTTCAGGGTATGTTTTCACAATAGGAAACAACACTATAAGCTGGAGATCAAGACTACAAAAAGTTGTGGCATTGTCTACAACAGAATCTGAGTACATAGCACTATCAGAAGCTAGCAGAGAAGTAGTGTGGATACAGAGAATATGCGAAGAAATGAAACTATGTACGGGAACTGTGAAAATATTATGTGACTCACAAAGTGCGATCTACCTATCGAAGAACAATATGTGCAGTGAGAGAACAAAGCATATTCAGGTAAAGTACAACTATATCAGAGAAGTGACAAAAGACAAAAGGGTCAAGGTCACTAAAATCCACACATCAATCAACTCAGCATATATGTTTACGAAGGTCGTACATGCGGAGAAATTCAAAGGCTGCATGCATTCTTTGAGAATGGAAGAAGCCTGAGAGGTGCTGCATGAGCTTCTGTCTGGTAGATATAAAAACGGAAAACTCAGATCTCTTGAAACCTGCGTAGCTTCAACATAAAAGAAAAAAAAAATTGAGTTAGCTCCTACCACTAACTCAAGGTTAGAGCAAATCAGAGATTCGAGAGCATGAATCTATGGGTTAAGAACAAGGAACTAAAAGGTCTAAAACTTACATGCAAGAAGATGAATAGTCGCGAAGGTTGTTAGTCGAGAGCTATATCAACAAGAGTAAGAAGAATGGTCAGATCTAAGGGAGTAAAGGCGGAAAAGAAGAAAGCTTACTACTTTCTTTGTAAATCTGAGATATGTGGAAGAAGTAGAAAGGTTTCTAACTTACTGGTTTTCTATTGCTCGGATTATATCGTCCATGGTTTCATCGCCAAGTTTATCGGAAAAGAGAAAAGGAGAAAGGGTTAAAGAAAAAGAAAAAAAAATCTGAACCGTCAGATTTGTCAGGAAATGACAAGATCTTCACTTGCATGTGTCAGAGAGCTCAACGAAAACGTAAAAGGTGAAGAAGCTTACCTGGAAGTTCAGCCGTCGCCGCGGAGTATCGGAGTTTTCCCATCGCTCTTAAGCTTCTCTAGAGGAACATGGTATGTAAAGAAAGTAGAGCTGAGCTCTGGAAGTTTCAGAGCATCGGAATCACTCGCTACAGAGAAAGGAAGAAGAAGAGACACGAAGATGAGAGGAAGAGTCGAGAGAGAAACCAAAGCGGCTAGGGTTAGCACTCGCAGGAAATGAAGCGACAAAAGGTGGAGTATGTTGGTTTTGTTGCAGCTTTCATGGGCTGTGGGTCGAGCCAGCAGCCCCATTAAGCAATTGATTTGCTTAATGGGTCAAAGGCCAGCATCGGCTCAAGTTTGCTGTGGCTCGTTTCTCATTTTGGACCGAGCAAGGCCCAACATCGGCTCAAATGAACCTGACCGGTTTTTAGTCTGGGTTCATCTTCTTCCTTATGTAATAAGTTTCCATTTTTTTGCAAATTGCCACTGTAACACAGAGAGAAGCTCTGTAACAAGAACAAGTATACAGAGGGTTTAATGGATTCCAGATTAAGATCCGAAGAGAGATGTACTCACTGATTTCTCAGTGAGGAACTCTATAACCCGCGTGTTCAATTTCTTTTCTTGTCGTAAAATAAAACTCCAAATCCGAATCAATCTACCTCAAGTTTTAATCCGCATTTGAAATTGAGCCGTAATTTCGAGCCGATGCTTTAACAGCTTAACCCCGGAAGGACCAACATCACTACCAATGTGGAAAATCGTTGGGTTCTGTTTTAGCTTAGTATCACGCAAGCTATGATCAATACGTCCTAAAGCTTGATTGCGACTGTTAGAAAAAGCAGCTGCTGCTTTAAATGAAGATGCTAAGCGTTTACCACCACTATTCTTCTTATTATCATTTCCCTTGAAATCATATCCCCTTCCCCATGTTAATCTTTGTAGTCGTGGTAGGAGGAGCCTCGAGTCTCAGCATAATACTCTTCCCAACTGCATCACCATTTAAATTTCATACAATTTTACGCACTCAATCAATGCGTGCATGTTTTTCTATCGAGTAAAAAATTGACAGGTAGCTCTGCATCCAATCCAGGACCTCTTTAGCGATCTTTGGTCTTCCCATATCTTTCTAAGAATAAAAGATGAAACCCCTACTTTGAGGTTTAAGTAGATCAAAAGCTAGTTCCAACACACATCCAAGATAACCTGCCATCTCTAATAGAACATCTGCATCGTAACATTTTGTAGGCACATCCCTCAGCCTTACCCAAATTGGCAGCATTTGCAGAAACTCTAATGGTGGATTCTCGACCCATCTATTAATGGCTATACACTAGTCATCATACGTCCAAACACCTGCCTCCAGCACCGTTAACAGGTCAGATTCTGAATAAAAAACAAACTGGAATTTCTCATTAGAGAGGTCGTATCCTCTGCACCGGTCGTATGTTCCCCACATCTAGGCATATCGTGCTCTGAAACTTATCTACTTTACCCTAGAGAATGTCCTCCGCCAAGCTGGTTTTCCTCGTTTTAGCTATTTCAGTTAGGAACGGTGACTCTCAGGGTGTTGTATTGTTGAATGCTATATTTGACTCTCTTTGGAGCACATCGTAATTTTATAGGTTTCTTCTCCTTAATTGTCGCACTTTAAGTGCTTGGTCAAGGAGATCAGACATATCATTCAACAATACTACATCCTAAGAGTCACCGTTCCTAATTGAAAGAGGTAAAACGAGGTAAACCAACTTGCCAGGGGACATTCTCTAGGGTAAAGTAGATAAGTTTCAGAGCAATTTATGACGTGATGTCAAAGCAAAGAAAAATATGGAATAAAATATTCAAAAACTGAGAAAAAATTGGAAAAATCCCGGTAATCTGAGCTCCAATAACGTAAGAAAGAATTGCTCAAATAAAGTGAAACTATACTCTAATTATCAAAACATATTTTGTTCAAAAAAAAAGCGTAAAGGGTGTAATTACGATTACACCCTTGAAACAAAAACATAACTTTTCTTCTTCTTCTTTCTTCTTCTTCTCTGGTTAATTTTACAAAAGAAAAAAGAAACCTAACCGTCGTCGTTAACCTCTCTTTCTTTTCTTCGTCATCTTACTCAATGTCTTCGTCGTCTTACTCATTATCTTCTTCGTTATTTTTCTTACTTGTTGTCTTCTTCTTCTTCTTACTCGTCGTCTTCATTGTCGTGTTCTTTATCAAATGTAAGTTTCTTATTTTCTTCTTATTCTCCTCTTCTTCTTTTTCTTCTTTTTCGCGGCGACATTTGGGTTTGTCGTTTACATAGACATTGGATTTGTCGATTTCGAGACATTTGGGTTTCTCGATTTCACGACATTTGGGTTTTTGTTCTTCATCTTCTTCTTCTGTGTTTGTCAACTAGAGTTATTCCCGGGTCTGAGCCAATGTGGTATAGTTCGTAACTAGTTGTGAGGGTAAGGGTGAAGTGTAGTAGAGATATGCTTAGTGTAATAGAGTTAGGGTGAAGTGTAATAGAGATAGGCTTAGTGTAGTGGAGTTAGTATGTCGTTTGGTAGAGGTAGTTTGTAGTGTAGTAGAGTTACTCTGACGTTTGGAGAGTTAGGTTGTAGTGTGGTAGAGTAGAGTTAGGTTGTAGTGTGTTGGAGTTGGATTCTATGTAGTATGGTTAGTCTGACGTTTGGTAGAGTTAGGTTGTAGTGTGGCAGAGTCGGCTTGTAGTGTGGTAGAGTTAGGTTGTAGTGTGGTACTGTTAGATTTCGTGTAGTAGAGTTAGTCTGACGTTTGGTAGAGGTTAGGTTGTAGTGTGGTAGAGTTGGATTCCGTGTAGAGTTGGTTTAGGTTATTGATAGAGTTCATTTATGTATAGTAAAGTTCATTTACCGTATAGTAGAGTTAATTTTCAAGTACAATGGAGTTGATTTTGCTAAACTAGAGTTCAATGCAGTAGAGTTCAGTTTAGTAGAGTTCATTTATGGGTAGCAGAGTTCATTTACGTGTATTAGAGTTCATTTACGTTTAGTAGAGTTATTTTGACAGTTTAGTGGAGTTCATTTATGTGTAGTATAGTTGATTGTTGGCTTAGTAGAGTACATTTGTGTTTAATAAATTGCATATTCTCGTCTACCAGGTATGTCTTAAGCAGTTGACTTCACTGCCTCTGGAGATAATGCCTTTATGGCCAGACGATATTGCAGATCCCAAAGTGGACACCATGCTTAGAGACATTCTTGCCTACAGTCTAGATGAATCTGCATGGGACATAAGTAATAAGAGAAAGGCAGATGATTATGTCGAGGAAAGGATGAGCAAGCGTTGTGCTCATTCAAATGATCAGGTGAAAAAAGGCAAAAAGAGTAAAAAACATAAGAAAGAGGTCAAACATAAAGACAAAAAACAGAAGGTCGAGGAGAAAAAACAGAAGAAAGAAGAGAAGAGACAGAAGAAAGAGATGGATGACTCTGCTACCCTGAAGGATGTGGTGAGAGTCGTTAAACAGAAAAAGTAGATGGCAGAGGAGTCGAGTGCATTGCTTGACACTATTAGAGGTTTGACCAAAGCCTCCAAAGGGATGAGATACGATCACAAAGTGTTTATTGAACATTTATTTTGTCTGGAGGAGACTAGGCTGGAAACCAGCGCAGACATGTCAATGTTTGCTGCCCCGTGTTTAGGTTGGAGTGTAACACCTCAAACAATACAACCATGTTTGAGAGGATTCTTAGGTTGGAGGAGACCAGGGCGCAACCACAAGTTTATAACCTGGAGAACAAAAAGGGTGACAATGGGGATGAGGGTGGAGGTCAGACAACTCCACCACATCGAACTCGTGAACTTGTAAATTGTGAAGAAGATATAGAAGCCGATACAGAAAATACCTCTAAAGATGTGGATCTTAAATCAGTACGTAAGGCTCTATTTAAATGAGACTTACTCTGATTAAAAAACCCTATGTACAAATATTGAATTGTTAACATTGCATACAAATTTGTACAAACATATAAACATAAAGTTGTGGGTTGTAAACTTTGGTAGAGCTTATATATGGTTTTGTCGAGATATGTGTAACTCTACTAAACAATTCTTGTGATCAATACATCTCTACCAAACCATAAAAATAAACTCTACCACTATTGGCAACTCTACCAACTAACAGGCTAACATAGTAGAGTTACTTTTCGCAGACACCTCTTTGGGAGCAGCCTAGCCTGGTTGACTCGGACTCGGAGAAAACACCAAGTGCATGTTCAGGTGTTTTGTGTAATACAATTAAGCCAACAGCAGCACCAACAAGTGTCCCAAGCCAGCACCAAACATACCATCCAACCCAACCAAGTAAACCCGTGTTTGATAAGTCTTTTTGGTAGAGTTGATAGTTCTGTTTAATATTGTGGCATGTACGCTCTCAAGATAATCAAGAGTTTGGCCATCGAATGCAACTTTGAAGGTCTTTCTGACGAGTACATCGGCTTCTCTCGGCTGAAATATGCAATTGAATTCAGAGAGTAGAAGAGGAAATAGCTTACAATGATCCAGGACCGCACAATTGTGTGATAAGAACGTTCTCATCACAACATCCCAAGACCTCCGGCTGGATTGATAGATTTCTATAGTGTATGTATAGTCTTAATGTAGTAGTTTTGGAGATTTGTATAGTCTTAGTTTGTATAGTCTTAAAGTAGTATATATTTGTATAGTCATACATGTTTTTAAAAACATCTTTTCGCAAAAAAGCGATCTTGTATAGTCGTACTTGTTTTATTAAATATGAATACATAGACTATTGAAAACAAATTAACTCTACCATTCAAAGATCATATGTAATCTAACTCTACCATTCGATAGACCATACCTGATCTAACTCTACCCCAGAAGAACTAACTCTACCACAGAAATACCATAGGTGATCTAACTCTACTACAGAAGAATTAACTCTACCTATCGAAAGACCATAGGTGGATCTAATTCTACCATAGAATAAATAATTCTACCATTCGAAAGATCATAGGTGATCTAACTTTACCACAGAAGAATTAGCTATGCCACAACGATGTTAACTCTAATAAATAAGTACAAAGTCTTATACAAAAGTTAACTTTACTATTCAAGAATGAATGCTTTCACGACATGTACGTACATTGTGACCTAGTTGCTTACATTTAGAACAAGCTGAAACTTTTCTTGGACATTTAGCAGGTTGTGAACACTCGAACCAGCTCTTTATCTGCGATTTCTTCGGTCTCCCTAGTTGTTGAGGAACGTGTGGTAGATTACACACCTTACGGCTCACATCCAACGGAACGGGAATTACAGCATCTCTAGGAAAGATACTTCCAGAGTATGCGTTGTACAGGAAGGTCATGTGATAGTATGGATGCGTGAATTCGATTTTCGGCATACTCCAAGCCTCAGCAACGACAATGACATGCACACAAGGAATTTTTTTGATGTTATACCGCTTGCAGAAACACCTCTTCTCAGTCAAATTGACTAAATGAGAAGATTCAGATCGCGTAACAACAACCTGGTGTTCTTCTATGTCCATCATGTTGTATTGTCTAGCTTCATTGACCCTTGTCTGTCATTTAACAAATAAGATGTTAACTCTACTACGAAGGAACTAACTCTACTAAAGGCAGTGTTAACTCAATTACGAAGGAACTAACTCTACTAAAGGCAGTGTTAACTCTACTACGAATGGATAAACGGGAGTGCTAACTCTACAACACGAGTGTTAACTCTTAGGAGCTTTTCAACAGATGTTGTTAGAATAATAGACGTAAAAGTGGCCTTCGTCTTCCTTTTCGCGAACCAACATGTTAACATCGCCCTAATTGCATCAACAAGTTGCACAATCGGGAAAGTTCTTGCCTCTGATAACACATGATTGATTGAATATGCAATGATCGACGTAGTGAAATTGTATCTGTTTTCGGGAAAGTAAACTCGACTCCACACCCGCATGTCAGCTTTTATCATGTACGCATGCAGCTTTTGATTTAACGCCTGAATCTGAGCAAGTATAGCTTTGAATTCATCAACCCTAAAAGCAATGACAGCTTTCTTGAACAACTTAAAGGGCTTGCCACCTCTAAATTTCGACAAAAGTTTCTTACGTAGGTGATAGATGCAAATACCCCGAGAAGAAAGTGGGTACACATTCTTTATGGCTTTAGCAATGGATTTGTGCATATATGATATAATGGCAAGTTCTCTGTCATCAGGGATTACACGGTTGAGCTGTCTAAAAAACTATTACCAAGATTCATTATTCTCGGTATCAACCACACCGAAAGCCATAGGAAATATGTTGAAGTTACCGTCTTGCATGGTAGCAGTTAGTAGAGTACCTTTATACTTCCCTTGCAAAAATGTACCATCAACAACAACAACCTTCCTTATGTATGGAAAACCCCTAATACTTGCATCAAAGGTGATGAATATAAACTTAAACCTGTCTAGCCCGTCTACTTCGAGCTTTATTAGGGTTTTGCGATTCGTACCTGTAACTAGGGCTCCTGCTTGGCTTAACTCTACTACAAGGTGCTTAACTATACTAATTCCACATTAACTCTACCACGTTAAAGTTAACTCGACCATACCAAACCGGAGTCTAACTCTACTACTTCCACATTAATTCTTCTACGTATTTTTAACTCCACTATACCGACATTTAACTCTACCACAAGGAAGATTAACTCCACAATGGTGTAAAGTTAAGTTTGTACCTTTAGACCGAATCGCTTGCTCATTGAATCAGCAACATGTCGAGGAAGAACAGATGGCCCAATTCCACCTACAAATTTCATTTATAACTTTCCTAAGACTTCGGTAGACGCTTGTCATGCACGACCTGATCTCTCTGTAACAGA
Organism: Lepidium sativum; assembly: GCA_023374145.1. NCBI lineage: Eukaryota > Viridiplantae > Streptophyta > Magnoliopsida > Brassicales > Brassicaceae > Lepidium > Lepidium sativum. The sequence goes on along the minus strand of JAKUCM010002924.1, from coordinate 10,792 downwards.
ACAACTATATTCTCCCTTATACTTTCAGACAGAGAAACAACCACCATCGTCAACAGCTGAAGCTCGCACTCTCCACTGACAGTTTGTAACCCAACATTTCACATCCAACATTGTCTTCGATGAAGCAACAACATTGAAGTCAAACCTCTGTAAGACATAAAGAATCTTTAGCCTCGTCATGAGTTCTTTTTTTATGAGTATCATTGCTAACAACCAATGCCAGTGATGACATTTCTATGTCCAAATACTCAGCATTCAAATCCAACCCCATTGCTTTCTCCGAGAGGTTTTTCTTCTCTTCTTCCTTCGATTTTCAACGAAACAATGATATAATCTTCATCATTCGAGCTTGCGCCATCCATATCATCACAACAGTCGAATCTGAATTCCACATCTTCATCCTCAGCATGTTCAGTTTCGTGTTTCACATTTTCCGGAATACGCTCATTCTTTGGTCCACCTTTACTAAACACCGGATCAACTCTACTAAAAGGGCTATCTCTACTACACGAAGGATCAACTCTACTACATGAAATATCAACTCTACTATACCAAGGGTCAACTCTATTATACGAGGCATCATTGTTCTCCCACTTACAATTGAATTTCTCGTCACCATTACCTTTACCGTTACTACAATGACCTTTTTTAGGGAAACTCGATGAAACACGAGATCTAGTGAAAATTTTGACACATAGACGTATTGCTTCATTACGAAATTGTTGCACAAACACTTGCAATTGTCTTTCATTACTTACAATTACAAGGGGAGTATCTTGTTGTAGTGAATGAATGACTACATTTGGCATGTAGCTTAGTTTTACCTCATGACAGAGTTCATCAAAAACCAAAATCGGCATAAACCATCTCCAGAAATTCATCGGGCCTGAAATCTTCGATAATGCATATGATCCGACTGGTCCACCAAAAAAATTCATCGACTTTCTTTAAAACTCCAAATCCCACAAACCAAAATGATCTCATCCATAGATACAAATAGAAACAGAAAAGTCAAAGGAGCTTGGAAGAAGCAGTACAGTGAAGGACCTTAGAAGAAGCAAAGGAGCTTCAAGAAAGCTATAATGGCGTTACTTATAGAGGAATCAGTTAGGTGCACGACAGATGAGCTAATAACTGAGGGGTAAATTTGTAATTTAAGCTCTATTACAGAAGTTAGCTAGGTTTTCAAAATCAACTTTCCTACAAAGGTCACTAACTCTACTAAACACACTTTAACTCTATCACTAGTAAAGCTTCTTAACTTTATCATCTACAGATTTTTATTACAACTCAACTATACTACACGCACTTAAACTCTACTCCGCTAGTGTAGTAGAGTTGATTTAAACGCGAAAATCAACTCTACTACATTGGAATTCTAACTCTACTATACAAAATTTTTTATTCATGTCAACTCTACTAAACACAATTTAACTCTACTACATTGCACTCCGTTAGTGTGGTAGAGTTGATTAAAGCGCAAATATCAACTTTACTACGCTGGAATTCTAACTCTACTAAGCACACTTCAACTCTACTATGCTGGAATTCTAACTCTACTATACACGATTTTTCATTCATGTCAACTCTACTAAGCACACTTTAACTCTACTACGCTGGAATTCTAACTTTACTACGTTGCACTCTGTTAGTGTGACAGAGTTGATTAAAGCGCAAACATCAACTCTAATACGCTGGAATTCTAACTTTACTATACACGATTATTAATTCATGTCAACTCTACTACACTAACGGTAGTGTGGTAGAGTCGCTCGCTTACGTGGCAGATTTCATTAATAGCATTTTCGTAAATATGTTTTTTTACTCATTAGGTAATGGTAAAATGATATATAAAATAAAATAAAACAGTTGTACTAATTTTCAAACATTTGCTCTACTTAAATAATTAACACTTACTTTCACTTTAATCTAGCAAATAACCCATATATTAAATTTAAAGATTCTAATCGTATTGGAAAATCCGTATCCCTCTCACATGGAAATCATATTTTCTCGTCCCACAACTTTCCATTCAAGAAAAAAAGATAAAAAGAGAGACTAACTGTACATAATTAGTTGCAGTGTCTTGCTCATATGTTTTGACAAGAATAATTGCTACTTAGACCAACTCTTTATTAGCTTAGCTTGTAGGTTGCGTAAGGTGAAGATATATGTCTTTTGAATAAAAGATTCCAAATTAATGAATTCATACGCTTCTTAGTTTAATCATATAGGTTGACGAAATGAATAAAGCCATATATATACATATATATGTCACCAATAACCAAAGTCTAGCAAAGAGTGAGTGGGTCTAATCAGCTGCCTGACTCGAAAGGTAAGTTCCACCTGCTTTGTTCGTTTATTCTTTGTATTTTATTATTGTCAAGCTATGATCTACCAACTGCTCTGTATTATTTTCCTTGTAAACCTAATTAAGTACAAACTAAAATATATATATCTTTCTTTGTAAACCTAGCTAAGTACAAACTAAAATATCAGCACCAAAATATAGAACAATCCACATAGATAAACCCTCATTTTCAAGATGATAATTCATATTAAAATTTTGATTCCACTTTTGATTACTTAGATTTTTATCAAGTACAAAGTGAAGATATATGATTAAGATATGTATAAATTTTACATGGGAAACAAAAGTCTTTTTCCAATATATCGGGAACTCCCAAACCTTACTCATGAGTTTAATCCCTTTATAAGTCAGATTAAACTAACTCAAACTATCTACACATCATATGAACAAGTTACATAGAAAACACTATGAGTACACTTCCTATTGGTTGTTTTGTCCTCATATTCTTCTATATGGTCGCACCTTCCTCATCCGGCACTCTTACGGTTAACTGGTCCCTTGGTACTGACTACACTCCGCTCACCAGCGGGAAGAGCTTTGCCATCGGCGATTCCATCGGTTAATCATCTGTTTACTCTTTTTCAGTCATAAGTACCTGTTTTTCTATATATATACTTCAATTAGGTTGAGATTAAATCAACCAAAGAGAAACCACATATATCTATTAGGGTGGGGAGATATAATATCATTTTATTGATAGGAGAAAATGACTATATATGATTGTATAATGGTTTGGATTACGTAACATGGACATGTAAATGGAAATCAAATCAAACTAACAAACATATATTATGATATATAGGTTTCTATATATCATATTGGTTCACAATTGTACATGATAACATTTAAATGTTGTTACGGTTTGTGACTTTGTGTTACTCAGTATTTAACTATGGTGCGGGTCACACGGTGGACGAAGTAAGCGAGAATGACTACAAAAGTTGCACTTTAGGGAACTCCATTACGTCCGACAGTAGCGGCACAACTACCATAGCTTTAAAAACCACTGGTTCTCGCTACTTCATCTGTGCAATCCCTGGCCATTGTGCCGCCGGTATGAAGCTCGCTGTAACTACCGCAACGTCCTCATCAAACGGTGTAAGCGGTGGCAGCACAACTGCACCACCAGTCTCTTTCAACGGAAGTGCTGGTTACATTCCCACGACCATACAGGCCATTCCTTGTGCAGCTTGGGCCGTTTCCTTTCCTTTAGGGGCTTTGCTTGCGACTTGGGCCATTCTTGCTTTGGCTTTGTCTTAGTTGATTACATATGTCATGTGACCTTGTAAGAATGAAGGTTAGGATTCCTTTGATCCGAATTAAAATAGAAACTTTGTGATAAATGTTTTTGAATATTAAGCATAAAGAGAATAGACAAACATGTGCGTGAGAGCTCTTCCGAGTATGATACTCTTAAAGCATCAAATCCACCGTCTTTTCTAATCAGCACAAGATCTCTTTTTGCACATCTAAGCCGTCCATCTAAATAAATCATCGTAACCACTCCAAGATTGTAGTTGAACCGGCGCAACAATAGAATAATATTGTTTGTTTTAACTAAGAGATGGTGATCAATTGACGGAGATATCGAAGGTTTTGATATTTTATTTTAGTTTGAATCAGAATTCAAATCCTTCTATTGAAGATTTATTTTGCTATTGTATAAGTACATTTTATATGATATGAATCTCAATTTTGGCGTATTTATTAATTGAGCTGACAACGTCCGAAACGAACTATAATGAATGTATAGAATCGGATTTGATGCAAACCACGGCATAAATAAATATTTAGGCACTTAAATATAAAACTAATTTTTGTAAGATGTAATGATTCAAGTATTCCACAATTATACAATAGTGATTTAATATTTTTCAAAAAGTATGGGAAAAGTAAAGAAAAACATATCCACTTATTCACAAAATTGCTACTAAAACAAAAAAAAAGTGTCGAAAAAAATACAAAAGCTTTTTAACTTATTCTTCCCTTTTTTTCTTCTATTTTCGCTCTCTTATTCTTCGTGTTCTTCTTCTTCCTCTTTACAAATTTTCTTCTCCAAAGTTTGACTTTTTCTTCAAATTTCTCAACTGGGTCTTGTGCATTGAAGGTAATATGTTTAGAGATTTCGAACTCTCAATTGTTTGATTTAGAGATTTTAAACTCTACCATTTTGACATTTTCTAAGATTTGTGCTAAACGTACAAATCGACCGATTCAAGGCACAAATTGTTCAAGGTAAATCATTTATTCCAAGTTTTAGGGTTTACATTGTATGTGTTTAGTCTCGATTTTTAGTTTGTACTTAAGTAGATTTTGGTAGAATTTTTGGGTTTGTTTCAATTTTTAGTTTGCTAATGTGGTATAGGTTGGTAGATTTTATGGGCTTGTCTTCGTTACATGTTGGACAAGTTTGTTTGTAACATAGTAGAGTCTTGGTAGACTTTGATAGAGTTTGGTAAATGTAGTTTATATTGTGGTAGAGTTTGAAATAATTACTTATAGTGTAGTAGACTTTGGTAGATTTAGTGTTTAGTGTGCTAGACTTTGGTAGAGTTAGTGTTTAGTGTGGTAGAGTTTGAATTTTTTACCTATAGTGTAGTAAACTTTGATAGAGTTAGTTTATAGTGTGGTATAGTTTGGTAAATCTAATTTATTTTTGGTGGAGTTTGGAAGACTTTGGTAGAGTTATGTTATAGTGTGATAGACTTTTTTTTGGCAGACTTTGGTAGCGTTTATTATTTAACTATTCTTTCGTTTATTTTCTACAGCTATGGGGGATGACGAGAAGTATCCTAAGAGGGTTGTTGCAACAGGAAGGTTCACGTTGATAAACAGAAGCATCAACCACTACTGCAACATCGATGAGGGTCTTATTAGCGTTGATATTTACGATGACATGGAGCGGAATTCTCAACTTGGTTATACTGCAGTTTGCCATCACACCATTCTCATGGGCAAGCAAATATGTGTAACACCTCTTGGAGAATATGCTTCACACACCTAAGGAGAATGAGGTGTGGGTGTTGGCTGATGGTCGCCCGATCTGATTTTCTCTGAATGAGTTTCACCATATCACGCAGCTGAACTGTGGGTTGCGTGATCGCAATAATGCAAACTTAGCGTTCAGAGATTTATGGGCTGACATGGAATTAGTCCACAGTAATGGTGCAAAATGGGCAGAGCTTGACCGGATATTAAAGGGATGCAAGGATTGGTCTCTTACTAAGAGGAGGATTTTGGGATTGCTAGTAGTGTTATATGTTGCTGTTTTTTGTTTGCACATTAATAGTAGAATCCCAGTTTACTATGCAAAAATGGTGATGGATCCACAAAGATTTGAGAGGCATCCTTGGAAGAGAGTAGCATTTCAATACCTCCTCAAATCTCTATCTTAAGCATCACTGTTAGCTTCAACGTTGAATGTGTATGGCATTGTGCATGTGCTCCTAACATGGGCGTTCGACTATACCCCACATCTAGGAGTAATGTGTGGATGTAGAAGAGATGACCCAATTCTGTTCATGCAGTGCGTGTCGTGCACTTGTTGTGGAAGATGATAAGAAGACATTCGGCGACAACAAGGTAAGCTTCCCCAATTGATATATCTTGGTAGTCGTTTATTTGGTGAGTGGTACAACTATGGTGGACTTTGGTATATTTTGGTAGATCTTGGTAGAAGTTGGTTTGTTGTGTGGCAGAGATTTTCTTGACGTTTGGTAGATCTTGGCAGATTTTATTTGTTGTGTGGTAAAGATATGGTAGGTTTTGGTTGACGTTTGGTAGAGTTTTTTGGACGGTATATTTAGTTTGACATACTTTGGTAGATTCTAGTAGACTTTGGTGGACATCATATTTAGTCTAGTAGAGTTAGGTAAATCTAGTATATCTTTCATGTATGACTTTTTCTCATTTGTAGATTCGTGTGGTGCACCTTCTCCAAAAACCTTACAATGACATATACCTCGAGTGGCCTAGAGATGGTTGGGATCCTAAAGTTGACAGAAGGATCTGAGACATTCGTGATAGGATATTAGATGAGACATTTTGGATTATCCTGACTTCTACAAAGAGAAAGGCCGATGAGCTCCAACATGAGCTCCAAAGCGCAAAAAAGGAAAAGTCGAAGTCGAAGGTGTTAGAGAAGCCAGAGAGGAAGAAATTTATTGAGAAGAAGAAGGATCACGATAGTCCAAAGAAAAATGAGACTTTAGTATTACAACCCGATATGATTTTGGCCGAATTTCAGAAGGTGGACAAGGAAAAAGATAAAAATAGATTCGAGAAAAAATGGAGGAAGGAGTCTGAGGCCAAAAATAAGGGAAGAAAAAGAACATGAACTTAGAAATGCTTCAGTCCATGAAGCATGGTTTTAACGTGATGAGATATGATCAAATCAACACGTCTAAAAGGCTTACAAAACAAGAGGAGAAATAGTATCCCAGGTCAGGCAGTGACGAATTAGCGACTTCGTAGGCTTGAGAAAGCCATGTCACAGCAGAACTTGATCAATTAATGTCTCCTTAATTTCTTGGAAACAAAACCATCGCAGGTTGTGGTAGCCTTGGAAGAGCCTAAGAAGTCTGTTGTGGATGAAAATCAGTCTTGTGTAAGAAGTCTGCTCTGGGCCACAATAGGTACGTAAGAGTGCACTTAATTATGACTGAACCGTATCAAAGACCCAATTATGTTGCATGAATGGGATATGTATGATGGGGACTTTGTAAACTATGTGGCAGAGTTCGTTAGACTTTGTTGATAACGTGATATAGACATGAATAATGTTTACTTTATCTTTCTTTGGTGTATTGCGTTGGTGTTTTTTTTACTGTGGTAGTTCATTGACAAAGCTTATAGATATGTATGAGTAAAAATATGGGTGAGATTGGTGGAGTTAGTTTTACTAACTTTATTACATTTTTTAACAGAAGGAAAGGATATCTGAGGACCAGCCAACCTCATAACCTTTGTCCCCAGCATTAGCACCCTTTGAAACTGTAAAGGTAATTTTGGTAGTTCTTTGGTGGAGCTTGATTGATTTATATAATCGTTTGGTAGATCTTTGGTTGAGTTTGGTAGAGTCTGGATGACTTACTATTTAAGGTGAATTGTTTTGCAGAAGGTTCAGATCTCGGAAGAACTGAAAACCTCACAACCTTCCTCAACATTAACACCCTATAAAAACCTAGAGGTTACTTTAGTTGATTTTGATGGATTACAGTAGAGTTTAGTAGATAAACTATATTACTTGTTTGATTCCAAAAGTAACGAATCACTGAGGAGCAGCAAACCTCACAAACTCTTTCCCTAGCAAAACAGCTTCCTAATGATCCACAAGTAATTTGTTAATTCTTAAATTGTTAGTAGAGCTTGGTGCATTTTGATAGTGCTTACATTGTTTTCCTTTTTGTTTGCAGAATGAATGGATGTTTGAAGAGCAGGAAACCTCTGGCCCTATGTCCCCAGCATTGAAAATTGTTAGGAACCTAGAGGTTATTAGTTAGTTGAAAACTCTAATGCAAATTCCTTATGTGGATTTGGAGTCAACTCAAGAGAATTTCCAAAGCAATGATTGAATATATATGGAGGATGTGCTGCCCAAAGCATCTATACCACGTACCCTCGCTGCGACACTACTAGAGATAACTAAATATTAGTATTGGCAAAGTGTAGTGGACTTTGGTAAAGTGTGGTACAACTAAGCATTAATGTGGTGGACTTTGGTACAGTGTGGTAGAGCTAAGTATTAGCATAGTAAATGTTGGTGGAGTTAGTTGAACTAATACTTAATGTAATAGATCGTGGTGGAGTTTTGTTGAGGTAATACTTAGTGTAATACCATGTTGATAGAATACCGTATTGTTTTCAATTTAGAAATCTCTGTTCGAATGAAGTTCTGTTATTAAGCGCCTCATTGATGATGACATAGCGCCTAACTCATACAATTCATCCAAACCAGTACAAAAGTCCAAAGTGAATCGGCTGCATAGCCTTATCAGACATGAATTGTAAGTCGCTAATATTCTCTGTTTAAACGTTTTACATATACAAATATGTACTATTTTGGTGTTTGCTAATTACCGACATTTCTAGGGATAATTCAATGGATGACGTTAGTCCTTTAGCTGAGTTCCATCTCTAGTTTTTGATGCCTAGACATTTGTGGCCAGAAGATCAATATGGATGGTTCACAGATCTATTAAATTCCTTGAAGTTTGCTCATCTTACTTGGTAGACTTTGGTTGTGTTAATATTATGTTACCTTTTTTACAGCATATGACTAGCGGTATGAATATGTTCCGTCGAAGACATATGCAGACTTCATCTACGTATAAGAGTGATAAGATAGCGTTCCTTGATCTTTACGTATGTCATTGTTGGTGTACGCACTACCAACCCTTCATGGTAAACCCCCATAAGTATATGTTTGAAGATTCTATGTACTAAATGTATTCTAGGAGAGCCCCTGTATGGATTCTAATAAATAAGCACTATTTTTGAGATGTTGACACATTGTACATTGCTCATAACATAAGCAATGTCTATTGGGTAGCGGTGGAGATTGATTTACTTAAGGAAACTGTTAAAATCTACGATTATGCCCTCTTAGTTGTGTCGTATCAACAATTGATTGACTCAGTTAGGTAAACTTTGTAAGAAACTCAATAGTTGAGTTATAATAAATTTTGGTAGAGTTCGGTTGACATTTATGAAGTGTATGGTTAAGTTATGGTAGAGCTTGATACATCTTGGTTGACTTGTTTGAAGTGTGTGGTTGAGTTATGGTAGAGCGTGGTAGATCTTGGTAGATCATGGTAGACTACAATGCAGTGTGTGATTGAGTTATCGTAGATCTTGGTAGAGCTTGGTTGATCTTTGGTAGAGAAATGTAGATCTTATTTATAAATGTTGATTGAGTTTTTTATGCAACCAGGCCGTACGCGAGAATGGTTACATATCTGAGTATGAGCATGCTAGCTCCAGAAATGCGAAAACAGGTTAAAGCGAAGGCTTACACTATCATTAGGGTGAAGGCGACTCCAATGAACCACCAATCTGGTGGCTGTGACATTTACACGCTGAACCTTATTGAGTGTTTAGCCCTTTGACACGAACTTAAAGGACTAGATGATAAGTTCATACCTTTTATCCGCATGAAATTCGGTGTTGATGTCATGGATGAGCTTCCACTACCAGAGTCAATTTCATCCAAAAATTTGCATCTGCGTTCGGAGAAAATTGATAAGGAGGTATAGGTTACAGCGTTGCAGGGGTTGCTTTTGAAGTGGTGGACTCCCCTTTTTATTGGTAAATCTTGGTGGAGTTTGTATAAGCAACTACAAAACTCTCTTTTGTTAATAGATACTCTCAAAATACCAATATTTTATTATATTAACATAACAAAAGTTTGCCTACTACATAACAAGATTTAAATTGAATAGATATTGGTATATATTAGTAGAGTTTGGAAAGATTTGGATGTAGGTTCTGGTTGACCTTATACTTAACATGGATTATAGAGTTTGGTAGATTTACAATATGCGGTAAAATAAACCTAACAAGTTCAAGATTGGACGTCTGCTTTACATGTTCGAGCATTATGTCTTACACCTTTACATAGCGAATAAGTCGTCATTTTCATTCGGCGTTTTGCCTCTAATGAGTACTCAAACCAATATTTCATCTGCGAGTTCTTTGGCCTACCAGGTTGGCTATGTACAATAGGAGGTAAACAAACTTTATTAGCTAGTTATGCATCCCCTGGCATCACACATTTGGTGTATGCATGGTACAAGTAACTCGTATAATAGTAAGGATATGTGAGCTTGATCTTCGAATATTATCATGCTTATGATGCGGCTAAAGCATGCACATAAGGTATTCAATCCACGTCAAACCTTTTGCAAAAACACGTTTTCTTCGTCAAATTAACCAAATGTGAGGAGCATGAGCATGTGACAACAACTTAATGCTCATCAATGTTTTTCACATTGTACTATGTGGCTTCTACGAGTCTATTCTGCATGGTCATAAAACAAAAACAGTTATTTCTACTAAAGTCTACTAAACTCCACCAAACTCTACTACACAGATATCCAAACTATATCAAACTCTACTACACAAATATCCAAGATCTACTAAACTCTACCAAACTCTACTATGTAGCATCCAAGATTTATTAAACTGTACTAAACTCTACTATACAGATATCCAAGATCTACTAAATTCCATCAAACTCTACCAAGCCATACCTTTAAAAGTTTTTTGATTGTTGTAGTGAGAATGATCGTTGTTGCCGCTGCCTTTGCCGTTTTCTTCTCAAGCCATCTTGTTAACATTGCCCTAATGCAACTATAACCTGCATAATATGGAAAGTTTGTGCTTCAACTAATGCATGATTAATAGATTCTGATATGCTTAATG
>JAKUCM010002923.1:0-20729 GCA_023374145.1 Lepidium sativum | reverse complement strand
GAGAGAGATTTTGACAAAATTTTGGTCAGAAAATATGGTGTTTTCTTGCTTATAATGTTGCCTTAAATATATTTAAGATTTCAGATTTCAAGATTTTTGATAAATAATAAATTTGTATTCTAGGAGGAACTCATAATATAATATAAAACCCATGCATGTGTTCGGCACTTTCATACTTTTAACTCTTGTTTATTTTGTATTTGTGTGTTTTAATTTGTATTTTTTTGTGGTTCTAAATCATTACCATTATTTCTATCAATTAAAGTTTGAATTTTAATTTTTTTTGTTTTTATTATAATATTGGGATAGAATGATTGGTCATTAGTTAAATTCTAATATATATAAATAATAGGACTCGATTTCTAGATCTGAAATAATATGTGCTTTTAGTAGATTTATCATTTGCCATTATATCAAAAAAATTTCACACAATACTAAAAAAAAATTATCAACACTAAATCACAACAAACCATCCGAATGAACAATATTTATGTCTTCTACTTACATGGTTTTAACTCTTAATTATTTTGTGTTTATGTCTTATTTATTTGAAAAAATAATTTTTATATTGTAATGAATTTTTTATATTTTTTATTATATATCTCCAAATTTTTAAATTAAATATTTTTTAACTATAACTAAATGATAAAATCTGGTCAAATGTTAGTGTTAATTACATTATGTCAAATAAAGTTTTGAGCAAATTTTAGAAGAGAAATATTTGGTTTTTATTACTAAATATTATTTATTTCTTTTTGATCAAATGTTATTGACTATATTTTTTGGTCAAAATTCTTAATAATTTTTTTGGTCATTTCCAAATTCCAACCATGTGTTTGACCAAATATTTTTTTACCATATAATTTTGATGAAGATGTTTTTATCTTTTGACCAATATTAAAGTCGGAAAGTTTTGATCTTTTGACCATGAGAAGCAACAAATAAATGACATCTATATTAGGAGTTGTAAACTTATTGATTTTAAGTTAAGAATTTATGATGTGTAAAGGAATAGAGCCTAAGCTTCAAGTTTTTTTTTTTTGAAATGTCTTAAACTCCTACTAGCATTACAAGAGAACATGACTTTTACAACTCTTATTTTCGTTCCTAATGTGTTGTAAAGGCCTTTTACAACGCATTAGGGACGCCACGTGGTTCGTCATGTCTTGCACGTCGTAAGGCACAAAACGTTGTAAAAGTTAACAACGCAATAATAACGTTATTAAAACGTCGTAAAATAGATGTTGTAAAAACGTCGTAACATAAAGAGGGGGTTGTAAACTCGAAGGCAAACTAAACGTTGTTAGTTAGTTGTAAACTTAGCAAGTAACTTACAACGTTTAGTTTACAACTAACTAGATTCGAAATGTTTTACAACGTATTAAAGTCGAAATGTGTTACAACGTATTAAAGTCGAAAACTTTACAACTAACTTAAGACGAAAATTTTACAACTATTTAAAGACGAAATTGTTTACAACTACTTAAAGACGAATATTTTACATCGATTTAGGGACTAAAATTTGTTATTTATTTTTATTAAAATGTGAAATTTAATTTTTTGTATTTAAATAAAATATGAAATGAATAAATTAAAATTATAATATAAAACTAAAATATAAAATTAAAATGTTTTTACAAAATTTAATTACAAATTACAAAATATTTAACGGAGTAATTCGACGAACATGTCAGAGCTACGGTCGTCCTGATCTTCAGCTACCCGCTCGTTCAAATCGACCTCGACATTCTCCGTAGGCCTAATCCCGAGGTTCCGATGTCTAAGCTCCAAAGCCGCAGATGCATGTGGATTGCCCGCGACCAAAATATTCATCCTGGATTCCATGGCTGCGAATTTCTTATCCGTCGTTTGCTTTAGCGGAGCAATTTTCGCACGAGATTCCTGCTTGAACTGGATTCTTGCAAGGAATATTTTCAATATGGCTGCTCGTTGCTCTTCTCCTACTAGATGATCCACCCACACACACACAAACTTGGAGTGGGTTGATCATCTACACCAAGTTTGAAGTGTAGTGAAGAGAATGCAGGAAACATAAAAGATTTTTTGAAGATATCAGCAAGTTGTAAGGAAGTTGGGATGTGTTTGACTTCTACAGCTCCTAAAGCTACTCTTTCTCTCACACATAATGATGATCCATTTCAAAGTGTTTTGTGCGAGCGTGGAAGGTTTGATTGGCTGTGAGATACACTGGAGAGAGAGATTGTCACAGTAAAGTTCTGGTGTGTGTGGTAAAGGTACTCCAATCTCTCGAAATAGATGGCTAAGCCAAGTGATCTCGGAAGCAGAGAGAGTTATGTGTTCTGCTTCTGTCTAGCTTTTGGATATGGTTGGCTGTTTCTTTGAGTTCCAAGAGATGATGTTTGATCCCAAGAAAGTGCAGAAGCCTCCGATTGATTTTCTTGTAATATGGCATCTTGCCTAGTCACAATCACTATAAGCTCTTAATGTGTTGTTAGTGTCATTGCTAAATTTTTGAAGTTGTTGCAGGAATTTGTCTTCTGTTTGGGCCTCACCTCATGTTTTATATTCATTTGGGCTTGTGGTTTAATAGTATTGAGCAAATGAGGTATCTGCATCCTCATGGTTGATGAGAAGATGGAACCTGCTATTGCTAAATCGATATTGAAAGAAAGTGATGATTCTTTGAATAGGTATATTATTAAGTCAACCCTACATGAAAACATGTTATATTGTGACCAAAAAAATTTTACCACAATTTTAGTCAACATAATTATGACCAAAAATCTATCATTTTTAATGAATAAAAAATTTGGTCATTAAATAATCAAAATATTTTAACTAATTGATATATTATAAAAATATTATTACCACATTTTGACGATAAACTAGAAAACTATTCAATTTTGACCATGAATATAATCATAAATTGGTCCAAAAACAGTTATTTTAATTAATTTTTGATCAAAATTGAAAAGTCAAAAACCGTTTGTTAGAAATTTATGTTGGTTAAAAATTAATCAAAACAAGTATTTTTTTACCAATTTATAATTATAATCATAATCATTATTGAGTTATTTTCTGTAATGATTTATTTTAAAAGTTTTTCTTTTTAAATCCATTAGACAACTTTGTTTGATTTTTGGATCCTTGGTATTAACTTGTCTTGTTTTACTTTTCTTTTCTTTTGACTTTCCACATTATTTCTCGTTTTTGTCATAAGCAATAATAAAGCAGATTTTTCACAAGTCTGCAGGGATATTCAGTAGCAAAAATGAGTTACATTGACTATTTGACTTATTGGACAAAAATCACAAATGACAAACTGATATGAAAAATGTTAAAAACATGTAAGCAAATTTCTGAAACAAAAGAAAAATAAACCCTAATAAATGTTTAAATTTCATGGGAGACAATTTTATAGCATCCTTCGGCTGTAAAATGTTGCATCAATCAGGAAAACAATGTGAGGTTCTACTTACCAAAAAGATTGTTACAGCTACAAAAAGAAAAGTGAATTATTGGGCTTAGTCCATTTCTGGTTAGCCGATTATGTAAGACTGTAAGTTAATTCTTCCACGAACCAAATTTTTGATTTCTCTATTTCCATTAACAATGAGCTAATAACTGTCTCAAACGTGAAGTGTTTATAGAGGGATAAAAGTGGCATACAAATGCATTCATGAGTTTTCATTTAAACTGAAGTGTTTATAGCGTTATTGGATTCCAGAAACTTATTTATATTTCATAAGTTTCGTATAAAATTTATTATAAAGAATTATTTTAGATGTTGAACAAAAAATAAGGTAATATAGCTAGATGTCATTTTGGTTTGACTTTACAACAAACCGAAGAGTAAAAAGGAAAAATTATTATGGAAAGTGGAAATCAGTTGACTGTACTAAAAATACAATACAAGTAATTTTGTACTATATATACGAGTAAGAAGGAAAAATAATACAGCACATTATAAAAACAAAACAACCGAAAAAAAAATGAAATCATCATCACCATTATCTCAAATAATCACATATGTTCTTATATTATTCATTTTACATGGTGTCTGCCAAGCATCAATGCAACATATACAAGTAAACATAATCAACGATCTAGGTTCGAACATCAATTTGGGTTTACACTGCAAATCAAAGACAGAAGATCTTGGATCTCAAACTTTGGTTTATGGACAACAATGGGGATTTCGTGTTACTATTAATTTATTCAATACGACTTTGTATTTTTGTCACTTTGTATGGGGAAATCAGTCTAAATGGTTTGATATTCTTGATGCCAATAGAGACTCTTATATTTGTCAAGACAGTCCATGTGTTTGGAAAATTAGATTTGATGGTCCATGTAGAGAAACCCGTAAAGAAACATGTTTACCTTGGAATAATTGGTAATATGTATGTAATTTTCTTCATCAATCATAATATTAAATTTAAATTAACAGATTTTTAAAAGTTTTATAGCTCTAAAATGTTAAAGATATATATATTTTTTTGTCAACAATTCGATCGATAAAACCCGATTCATAGTAATCTCATATCATATTATTCTTTTTGATCTACTATATGCAATGGAAAGGGATCAAATCCCTAATATCAAACCATTTGTTGGATTATACTAACCACTAGATAAAAAAACTCGACAAATTTTTCCTGTTATATGCTTGAAATCTTTTTGTTTTCATTGTTATATTATCAAAATAGTGTTAACAACCAAAAAATGAATCAAAATTTGAAAAAGAAATATCACGCCATACAAAATGGATCAAAACGTCATTCTTGTAAAAAAACAATATATAATTGAATAATATATATATATATATCAATTTTGGGGTTTGCTTTCAAAATAATTGACCACAAATTCTTTCTCCAATATGAGTTATCCGAATTATTTTGGTCAAATTTGTCTTGTCAAAATATTGTCAAAACTATTTTTGGTCAAAAAAACTATTTTATCAAAATATAATCAAAATATTTTGATTATTTAGTGACTAAATATATAATTCACTAAAAATTGATAGATTTTTGATTAAAAATATTTTGACAATGGTCAGAAATATGGTGTTTTCTTGCTTATAATGATTCCTTAAAGATATTCCAGATTTCAAGATATTTTATAAATAATAAATTAATATTCTAAGGGGAACTCATAATATAATACAAACCCCATGCATGTGTTCGGCATTTCCACGCTTTTAACTCTTGTTTATTTTGTGTTTGTGTGTTTTTATTTGTATTTTTTGTGGTTCTAAACCATTACCTTTATTTTTATCAATTAAAGTTTGAATTTTTTTTATTATTATTATAATATTGGAATAGAATGATTGGTCATTAGTTAAATTCCAATATATAAGTAATAGGACTCGATTTATGAATATGAGATAGTATGTGCTTTTAGAGATTTATCATTTGCTATTAGATCAAAAACATTTTCACACAATATCAAAACAAAAATTATCAACACTGAATCACAACAAACCATACGAATGAATAATATTTATGTTTTCCACTTTCATGGTTTTAACTCTTAATTATTTTGTGTTTAAGTCCTATTTATTTTAAAAATTAATTTTTATATTGTAATGAATTTTTTATATTTTTTATTATATATCTCCAAATTTTAAAATTGAATATTTTTTTAACTGAACTAAATGATAAAATCTGGTCAAACTGTTAGTGTTAATTACATTATGTCAAACAAAGTTTTGACCAATTTTTAGAAGAGAAATATTTGGTTATTAAATTTTAATCATGACCATTTTAGAAATAATTTTATTACCTAAAGTTATTTATTTCTTTTTGATCAAATGTTATTGACTATATTTTTTGGTCAAAATTCTTAATAATTTTGTTGGTCATTTCCAAATTCCAACCATGTGTTTGACCAAATATTTTTTTACCATATAATTTTGATGAAGATGTTTTTATCTTTGGACCAATATTAATGTCAGAAAGTTTTGATCTTTTGACCAATTTATGCTTATTTCCAGACTAAAGTGTGGAATTGAACTAATTTTTATATGTCGAATGTATGGATTTTCAAATAACAAAATAAGATCCTTCAGAATTTTAATATGTAATCATGAGAAGCAACGAATAAATGACATCTATATTAGGAGCTGTAAACTTGTAAATAATCACTAAAATCGGTTTTGATGTTTCTTTAAAACATGGATTTTCATACGAACAATTTATTAAGTTAATCTTAATATTTTTGCAGCAAATCGCATTTTATTATTTTTACATAGAGATTCAGAGGGTCAAGACTCTACGTTTCTATCAGACAAGATTCCTTGTTATTGTTTCGAGTTTCTATTGTAAACCTTTTACCATGAAAGTTTGAGGAAATCGACTAATTACCAACTAATTTGGACATAATATTTTCATCTAATGTTATTTACCACTTTTTAGTTATATATTATTAACTACATTGTTAAAGAGATTGACTCATTACCGATTGATTTTGAATTAAGAATTTATGATGTGTTAAGGAATAGAGCCTAATGTTTGGCCTAATAGACATATATAATATGTCTTGTCTAAAGTATGAAAGAACACATTTAGTATCAAAGAAATGCTCTTTGGTATTGATTAGAAACTTAGCTCAAAACTAACTAATTATATGTTCTTAGTAATCTTTCTTGTGTTATTCACAAACTCGATTATCACAAGTATATATAGATTACCGATCCTTTGATATCTCTTACTAATCATATTCATAATAGATATAACTCTTACTTCTATCTAGAATCTCTTTGAACCTATCTTATCTCTATTATCCTTTTTAAAATAAATTTTGGACTGCAAGCTATTGCAGCTTATGTAACAATCACCTTTAAGCTTCAAGTCATTTTTTTGAAATGTATTGAACTCCTACTAGACTTCTCACTTGCTTGAACTTGATTCTTGCAAGGGCTAGCTTCAATATGTCTGCCCGTTGTTCTTCTCCGGGTATGCACTTAACTATGATTTGATCATTTTCAATGCATTACCTAATGAATGATATTGTTTGTGTATATGCTTACTACGGCCATGAAAAACTAGATTTTTAGTGAACTCAAGTGCAGATTTGTTGCCTATCTGAATGACTGTCTCTGAACACTCTTTTCCCGTGATCTCGCACATTAAGTTTTAAAACACAATGGCTTGCTTTGATGCTACAATGGCTGCCATAAACTCAGCTTCATATGACGATACAACATATGTGTTTTGTTTCTGTAAACACCATGTGATGTGATTGGTGTTTCCCCTACAAATTCTTTCTCCAATATAAGTTATCCGAATTATTTTGGTCAAATTTGTCTTGTCAAAATATTGTCAAAACTCTTTTTGGTCAAAAAAACTATTTTATCAAAATATAATCAAAATATTTTGACTATTTAGTGACTAAATATATAATTCACTAAAAATTGATAGATATTTGATTAAAATTATCTTGACAAAAATTTTGGTCAGAAAATATGGTGTTTTCTTGCTTATAATGGTTCCTTAAAGATATTCCAGATTTCAAAATATTTTATAAATAATAAATTAATATTCTAAGGGGGACTCATAATATAATATAAAACCCATGCATGTGTTCGGCATTTTTATGCTTTTAACTCTTGTTTATTTTGTGTTTGTGTGTTTTTATTTGTATTTTTTGTGGTTCTAAACCATTACCATTATTTTTATCAATTAAAGTTTGAATATTAATTTTTTTTGTTTTTATTATAATATTGGGATAGAATGATTGGTCATTAGTTAAATTCCAATATATATAAGTAATAGGACTCGATTTATGAATATGAGATAGTATGTGCTTTTAGTAGATTTATCATTTGCCACTAGATCAAAAACATTTTCATACAATATCAAAACAAAAATTATCAACACTGAATCACAACAAACCATACAAATGAACAATATTTATGTCTTCCATTTCCATGGTTTTAACTCTTATTTATTTTGTGTTTAAGTCCTATTTATTCTAAAAATTAAGTTTTGTATTGCAATAAATTTTTTAATATTTTTTATTATATATCTCCAAATTTTAAAATTGAATATTTTTTTGACTGAACTAAATGATAAAATCTGGTCAAACTATTAGTGTTAATTACATTATGTCAGATAAAGTTTTGACCAATTTTTAGAAGAGAAATATTTGGTTATTAAATTTTAATCATGACCATTTTAGAAATAATTTTATTACCTAAAGTTATTTATTTCTTTTTGATCAAATGTTATTGACTATTTTTTGGTCAAAATTCTTAATAATTTTGTTGGTCATTTCCAAATTCTAACCATGTGTTTGACCAAATATTTTTTTACCATATAATTTTGATAAAGATGTTTTTATCTTTTGACCAATTTATGCTTATTTCCAGACTAAAGTGTGGAATTGAACTAATTTTTATATGTCGAATGTATGGATTTTCAAATAACAAAATAAGATCCTTCAGAATTTTAATATGTAATCATGAGAAGCAACAAATAAATGGCATCTATATTAGGAGCTGTAAACTTGTAAATAATCACTAAAAATCGGTTTTGATTTTTCTTTAAAACATGGATTTTCATACGAACAATTTATTAAGTGAATTTTAATATTTTTGCAGCAATTCGCATTTTATTCTTTTTACATAGAGATTCAGAGGGTCAAGACTCTACATTTCTATCAGGCAAGATTCATTGTTTTTGTTTCGGTTTTCTATTGTAAACGTTTTACCATGAAAGTTTGAGGAAATCGACTAATTACCAACTAATTTGGACATAATATTTTCATCTAAAGTTATCTACCACTTTTTAGTTATATATTATTAACTATATTGTTTTAAGATATTGACTCATTACCAATTGATTTTGAGTTAATAATTTATGATATGTTAAGGAATAGAGCCTATTGTTTGGCCTAATAGACATACATAATATGTCTTGTTTAAAGTATGAAAGAACACATTTAGTATCAAAAAAATGCTCTTTTGTATTCATGAGAAACGTAGCTCAAAACTAACTAATTATATGTTCTTAGCATTCTTTCTTGTGTTATTCACAAACTCGATTATCACAAGTATATATAGATTATTGATCCTTTGATATCTCTTACTAATCATATCCATAATAGAATTCTACAACTCTTACTTCTATCTAGAATCTCTTTAAACCTATCTTATCTCTATTATCCTTTTTAAAAGAAATGTTGGACTGCAAGCTATTGCAGCTTATGTAACAATCACCTTTAACCTTCAAGTCATTTTTTTGAAATGTATTGACTTCTCACTTGCTTGAACTTGATTCTTGCAAGGGCTAGCTTCAATATGTATGCCCGTTGCTCTTCTCTGGGTATACACTTAACTATGATTTGATCATTTTCAATGCATTACCTAATGAAATGGTACTGTTTGTGTATATGCTTACTACGGCCAGGAAAAACTAGATTTTTAGTGAACTCAAGTGCAGATTTGTTGCCTATCTGAATGATTGTCTCTGAACACTCTTTTCCCATGATCTCGCATATTAAGTTTTAAAACATAATGGCTTGCTTTGATGTTACAATGGCTGCCATAAACTCAGCTTCATATGACGATACGGCATATGTGTTTTGTTTCTGTAAACACCATGTTATTGGTGTTTCCCCTAGATAGAATATATGTCCAGTTGTGCTCCTTCCATCATCGAATAGTTGATTTCTACCATCAACAATTTATTTGGTTGTTAACATTACTTTGACCGTTTAAAAGAAAAAGACTTTACGCTTATAAAAAGAAGAATTTTTCAAGTTCTTTTCAATCTAGTGGTTAGGATAATCCAAATAATAGTTTGACATTAGGAGTTTGATCCATTTCACTAAAAAAAACTAAATCAAAAAAGGATTGTATGCCATAAAATTAGACTACGAATCGAGTTTTGTCATTCTATTGTTAAGAAAATATAAATAAATAAATAAAAAAAGAATTGAGATGGAGAATAAAGTTGAATGACCCGAATTTACACTTAAAGAAATTCTACATCTGTTCCAAAATATATGATATTCTAGGGAAAAAATCTAAATTATTTGAGGTTTTTAATTTCTAATGCAATATTTATTATATTTTTCAATCTATTTTGACTATTTCTATTATACATATTGATTTCTAATTAGTTGAGTATTTACTACATAGATTAACAATATAGTTTTATTTAACAAATTAAATATTAAATGATTTTTTAATTTGTGTGAAAAACCTAAATCATCATATATTTTGAAATGAATGTAAATTTATTACACATTTTGGCGCTATATAATTCAGAAATCTGTTAATTTTAATAATTTGTTAATTTAAATTTAATATTGTAGGGAAAGTTACATATATAATATTAACTATTTTAATGATAACAAAACTCGTTACCGGTTTCTATGTAGGGACCATTAAATTTAATTTTTTTAACACATGGGTGGTTTTGACAAGTATAAGAGTTTATGTTGGCATCAAGAATATCAAACCATTTGGATTGATTTCCAACAAAATGACAAAAATACAAAGTCGAATTGAATATATTAATAGTAGCTCGAAGTCTCTATTGTTGTCTATAAGCCAAAGTGTGAAATCCAAGATCTTCTGTCTTTGATTTGCAGTGTAAACCCAAATTGATGTTTTGACCTAGATTGTTGATTATGTTTACTTGTATATGCTTCATTGATGCTTGGCAGAATACAACACCATGTAGAATAAATTATATAAGAACATATGTGATTATTTGAGATAATGGTGATGAATTCTTTTTTTTGAAATGTGTTGTATTATTTTTCCTTGTTATTCTTGTATATTATAGTCAAACCAAATTTACAGAATTACTTATATTTTCAATATAGTCAATTGGGTTCCGTAGTTTTTTTCCCTTTTTACTTTATTTGTTGTATAGTCAAACTAAAATGACATGTTACCTTATTTTTTTTTTCAAAAAAAATAAAAGTTCTAGTATAATAAATTCTATTTTTTCTAATTTAATATTTTTTTAATAGCACCCATAGGCCTTCCAAAAGCCATCTACAAAACATTTGTACTCTGGAAAAGTAGGAGAAATAGATAAAGGCCTATGAAGCAGCTTCTTCTCAACTACCACCACTAGCACGCTCCCAAAAGATGCCAAAGACAAAAAAACCCTCTTGGACATTGGCCCTATGCCACGCAGCCGCCTCCTGCTCCGCATGAAGAACAATATCTCTAGGAGCCCTATCAATATTGACAACACCTTATCATTCATGGCTTTCTAGAGAAACCACAGTTACCATGGATACGTACTTTTATCCACATCCGGGGGAATTCTCCAAGAAAGATGGTAAAAATTGGGTAAAACTAAAGCCTCATGAAAGACGCCCTCACCCAATGGAATACCAGATAAGAGACAAGATTGCGCTAAAGGAGGACACTCAAATAAGACATGATTTATGGTCTCCAAATCATCACCAAAACGAGAACAAGAAAGAGAAACTGGAACACCCCGTTGAACCAAGTTAGTCCCAACAGACGTAAACCCAGAAATAGCTTGTCACATGGAATGTTGTACTTTAGGTGGACATTGCTCCTTCCAAATCTGACAATGCAAACTTGCAACAGTAGGACCAAACCTTTTGTGCGCGGAATCAGGCAAGTTATATTCAGCCCAATACCCAAATCTAATGGAATACTTCCCAAATTTTGTAAAGTGCCAACCCAACCAATTGGCTTTAGGGGACGAGGTAACGAGATCCCTAAAATGAGGCAAGCATAAGGAGAATCAAATAGTTGATGAACAAAAATAGTGTGATCATGTGGATCAATAAGTTAATCCATCATAAAGGAAGGATGATACAGAGAACGATCCCCAACAAGAGGTCTCGAAATAGAATCTAGAAGCCAGGGATCTTGCTAAACAGAGATAGAAGATTCATCCCCTACATGTCAAATCAAACCTTTGCAAAGTAAGGCGTGGTACGAAATGATGATCCTCCAACCATATGAAGGTGTGAAAACCCTCCGAGGGACCATCGGTCGGGATCTTGGGTAATAACTAACCTAAAATACTCCAGAGAAAAAGGAATCTGAAAACTCAATTAGACGCCAAAATTGCTTAGCAAGAAGGGCCGAATTAAACTCCTCAATATCCTGGAAGCCTAAATTACCTTCATGTTTCCCTCTACAAAAGTTACCCCACTTAGCCCAATGAATACCCCTAGAAGACTCTAAAGAACGCCACCAAAAATTCGTTATTGCTAGGTGATCTTAGCCGTAAGAGCTTTTGGTAGATGATAGCAAGCCATCACATAGGATGGTAAAGCCGACATAACCAACTTAATGAGAAACTCCTTTCCATCTTTCAAAAGAAACTTTGAAGACCATGAATCAATCATAGCCGAGATCTTCTCGCGAAAAATAAAAATCCTTTGATTTGGAACGATCTAGACTCTCAGAAAGCCCCAAATAAGTCCCCATTCCCCTACATTCCTAATACCAAGTATATTCTCAATCTCAAGTTTTGAAGCACCAGAAACCTAATAACCAAACTAGATTGAGGACTTGGCAAAATAAATTTGTTAGCCTGAAACTGCACCATATTCTTGAAGAATCTTCAAAATGACAGTGGATTCTTCCTTATGAGGCTTGTAGAGAAAAAGACTATCATCCACAAAAAGTAAATGTGACACTGAAGGGAAATGCATGGCAATCACTAAACCTAAAAGAAACTTGGACATTTCAGCCTCCCAAAATTTAGAAATAAGGACTTTGGTACAAAGAATAAAAGGATAAGGGGACAAATGATCCCCGAACTGAACAAATACAATGCATGACACATGACACCCAATGTGAATGAAAGCTAAATCTCAAAAGAAAGAAATTTTTCCAACCCCCCCTCCCCTACTCAATCATAAGTTTTGCTCATATCAGTCTTTACAACCATATATTTCGCCAGACTGTTTATTTTTCCTTAAAGCATGAAACTTTTCCTAGGTGATAAGAATATTATCAGAAATTTTTCGACATGTCACAAACACAGACTGAATATCCGACACCAAATGAGAAAGAATATGTCGTAATGAGAGACAAAAAATCTTAGAAATAATTTTATACACAACATTGCAAAAGCTTATTGGGCGAAGCTCAGAGATCATAGTAGGTCGCACAACCTTCGAAACCAAACAAATGTTAGTAATGTTGATAGTAGAGTCCAACACACCATATAAAAGAAACTTATTTACCAAATTCACAATGTCCGTCTTAACCACGAACCATAATCTCTGAAAAAACAAATTTGACATTATGTCTGGCCCCGATGCTATACCAGGATCCATTAGAAACAAAGCACAGTGAACCTCATCCTCCGTGAGATGACGCATCAAGGAGGAGTTCTAGACATTTTTCACCCTAGGCATGTGATCCCGTCTAAATTCACATGTGTTGAGGTTGTGTCAGTAGCTTAAAACAATTCCTGGAAGTATTGTACCGCTTCCAACGCAATAACTTCTTCTCTAAAGACCCAGACTCCCACATGATTCAAAACACTAGAGATCTTGTTAATGGCCCTATGTTATTTTGTCTTCGCATGGATGAAACGAGTATTATGGTCCCCTTCCCACAACCAGTGATTCCTACTCTTCTATTTTAAGATTAACTCTTCCTCCATGTAGGTCAGCCGGAGTTGCTCATCGGCATCCTGAATCTCAGCAGTGGAACTTGAATTGTCGTTCTTCAAGCGCTCTAGAATATCCTTGCATTCAGGAATCCTTAACTTTCCTGTTAAACAACTCATTTTCGCCACCGAGAAATATCTTGCCTACAATTAGCAATCCTATCATAATTCATATTGATTCGTAAACCAGAATATCTAGACCACCCATGTGAAATTGTTTCCTTCAGGCCAGGCTTCCCCATCCCACGTTTATCAAAATGTAACCCAGCACGACGCCTCGAGAAAAACTGAGATGTATCAAGAAGGATCAGTTGATGGTCCGACCTTATCATCTCTAAATATATAGTAACACAATTTGGAAATTTTACATGCCAGTCAGGGTTCCCCAATCCTTTATCTAGGTTACAACGCACAATCCCAGTAGAACGCATTCCGCTCCAGGACCAAGTATTGCCCAGACAATAAAATTCAAACATATCACAAATCTGTAACATATTATTAATTAAAGAAAAAGAGGAAGCATTGCGAATTCAACCCCCATATTTCTCATGATTGGCTGATAATTCATGAAATCACCCATTATACCAAGATTCATTCCGAGATAACTAAAAAGCACCAATCTCTCCCAAACATCAGCCATATGTTCAAAGACAGGTCATCATAAATAAATGTGAGACAACATTTTGTACCTTCTACCATCATCAAAACATCTATTAAATTACGAACTTTATAATTAACAACAAGTAAAGACAAAGAACAATAAATCAAGAAAAGACCTCCATTAGCTCCGATTAGATCAACAAAAACCATATTATCATAACCCAATTGGATAACCAAATTTCCAGATATACATTACCTTTTTTAGTCTCACTTAAAAAGATGAAATTTGGCTTATTACAAAAAATAACATCCCTAAGAACACAAAAATTAGAAGAGGTACATATGCTCTGACAATTCTAGCAAAGAATGGTATTCATAAACACATAGAGGAAGAAGATCAAGCTAAAGGAGAAGCCCCGCCTCCTTCAGACTTAAAACCAGCATGTGCTTTACCGCGTACTCCCTTCCACTTAGGAGAAAGAAATCCCTCGACCAAAAGCTTCCTAGAACTCGCTCCCCTCAATGTGACTGAACTCTTAGCACCTTTCTCCCCTCAAAAATAGCCTCAGTACCATATTGTCATTCAGTCCCAAGTGAGTCCTAATCATCACCAACAGCAGCAACATTATCATGCGAAGTACCAACAATGGTAACATTATCACACAGCATTGGAGCTACCAAATCAACTTCAAAATCATCATCAAACATCCTACGACGAGAATTGG
Organism: Lepidium sativum; assembly: GCA_023374145.1. NCBI lineage: Eukaryota > Viridiplantae > Streptophyta > Magnoliopsida > Brassicales > Brassicaceae > Lepidium > Lepidium sativum. The sequence goes on along the minus strand of JAKUCM010002923.1, from coordinate 5,791 downwards.
ACCCAAACAAATCCAGTGAATTAGTTACCTTAGTAGGTGAAATAGCAGCAGCAAGAACATGAGAGGATAAAATGTCCACCTGAGAAGCACCAGCCGCCAAAGAAGATGTACCCGTAGCTTTCGCATCAAAAGAAACAAAAATGTGGCGTACGTTTCGCATCAATGCCAAAACGATTCAGCAATTGTACTTTGAAATCTTGCCAATCTTGGAATGAAGTTCTTGTAATCTGATAGTTATACCAATCCAGAGCATCGCCTTCAAGACTAGTAGAGACAAGATGCAATTTTATCGGCTTCAGACTAAGTACCCAATTGCCAAAACGTTGAACCTTAGAAATCCAAGCGAAGACCTGAACCCCCTCAAAATTTGGCATTTCAATCTTACGGAGAAGTCTGTAGCGAACGTCGGGTCTGTTGGTAACGCAGCAGGAGTCGGAGCGACGTGTATCAGAGGAGAGATCTCTGGTTTAGGTGCTGATTGTGACGTAATCACCGAAACTGGGCTACTGGAGCTCTGTGCTCCTGGATCGAATGGTGGTGGTGACGACGCAGGTGACATCAAGCGGCGTAACATCGATTCAACCGAATTTATTTGGGATTGGAAGCCATGAAACCCTGTTTCCAATGTCGACATTCGCGAATCCACCGAATTGAGATGTTGTTGGAGTTCCTGCGATTCTTGTTGAAAAGAATCAAACTGTGCTGAGAACTTGCCAAAAGATTCTTCAAGATCTGCTAGCCTTTGGCCTTGAGTCATCCTCTGCTCCCACGATATTGAGTTCTTCACCACCTCCACCAGCGTCGGTTACAGGTCGATTACACCTAAGTGACACGGAGTATGTTGATAGACGTCGCAAAGGTTTATGCTTCAAGTGCAACGCTCGCTGGTCGAAATATCATAAATGTGCTATAAGCAATCTACAGGTGCTGACATTTATTAATGGCCAGCTGGTGGAACTCTTGGATAACCACGTTGAGGATACAACCTCACAAGTTGACTGCATCAAACAACCAATTTCGCCGTCTCACATAGCGTTATCTCTCAACTCGTTTCTCGGTCTTGTTCCATTTTCAGCTACTAAGCTCATGGGTTCGGTGTGCAAGCTGCCAGTCGTGTTTATGATACACAGTGGCGCTTCACATAATTTTATATCACCTAAGACGGTTGCTAGAGCTAAGTTGCCTCTGTTATCTTTGTCTTCTTGTTCGGTATTACTTGGAATGGGTATATCGATTTCTGGTTCTGATTTATGTCGGCATGTTACTTGTGTTATGCAGGGAACATCAATAACTGAAGACTTCGTTTGCCTAGAATTAGGAGGGGCAGACATTATATTAGGATTTCAATGGCTGAGCTCTTTAGGTGATTGTGACGTTAATTGGAAGCAGCATCGCCTGTCATTTGAGCACCAAGGATCCCGTGTATCCTTGGTTGGTGATCCGGCATTGATGAATCCATCCGTCTCACTCAAATCCCTCCAAGTACCAATTATCGTTAATACAAAGGGCTTTTCAATACAATTACGTTCTATAGCACTTGGTACATCGATTCCACATATTATTCATCCTAACATTCAGAGTGTCTTGGCTAGTTTTCAGTCTGTTTTTCAGGAACCCACAGGTCTCCCTCCCATTCGAGGATTCGAGCACACTATACATCTGTTTCCAGACTCGGTACCTGTTTCAATTCGTCCTTACCGCTATCCACATGCACATAAGGAGGAAATGGGTAAATTAGTTCGGAGTATGTTGCAGTCGGGCATCATTCGTCCAAGTCGCAGTCCTTTTTCCAGCCCTGTTCTTTTGGTTAAAAAGAAGGATGCTTCATGGAGATTTAGTCAAACTGTACTGAGAACTTGCCAAAAGATTCTTCAAGATCTGCTAGCCTTTGGCCTTGAGTCATCTTCACGCGTGAGACGGCTCACCGCAGCAATTTGTTATGAACCAGCTCCCGAAGTACGAGACGAAGTCGATGGCGAAGAGGGAAACTCCCTTATGGAGCTTTACGCGTTACAATCAAAGGAAAAGTTAAACAGCTTGTACTGGTTTAGATTATGGAGCCAGACCCTCCTTTAATAATGGTTTACTTAACCGAATAGACCCAAAACCTAGCCACCTAATTTTGTACCCAAACTCCTGTTTTTGTACTAACAATGACTTAAACAAATAAAGTATCATGTGCAAAGCACACAAAGTCCTGCAACAAATTACAAAGAATCAATTACGTAACTGGAACGTTGATCAGCTTACTCTTCTTCCTATAGAAGGCGCGCCAAGGTCTATCAAAAACCAAGAATGCGAATCCAAAAAACAATCATTGATGGGAATGTGGAATCCACCATAGGTTGCCAACGAACTAAAGTAACCATCTAGTAGCCAAAGTGGAAGGGTCTAAGTTGCAAAACCTCTTCAATATCCTCTTCATTATTGAAGTCAAACTGAAACTTCCCAAAACCCAGATCTAAGTCATGAACCCTATTCTCCATCCTCTAAATCTTAGGTAAACGAAGCAAGAGAGAAGACACATCTTGCTATGCTGGGTTAAAGCAACGACAAAGGACAAAAACCAAATTTGTTGGAAACTTTTTCTAAAAAGAATTTTTTTAAAGGTTTTCCAACCTATTACTTTATTTTTTATTCAAAAAAATTATTCTTAGAATATACGCAGCAAGAAAAAAAATTGTATTGAGACGTAATATTTTATCACAATATAAAGATATTATTATGAATTTGAGACGATTGGTTAATAGTTGCAATACAAAAATCACAAAAAAATATAGTAACAATTTCATTACAAATCATTACATAATAGAAGCATAATTATTTTAAAAAAAAAGTAACAAAAAAATTTGCTATAAAATATATATCAAACGTCACAAATTAAAATTAATATTTTTTAATCACAATACAATCGTAATAATAGCTCTAATTTTTTTGTTATGATATTTTTCTTTTTTACTTTTTATTTTCTTAAAACTTTTATTATTTATAAAGTTATCAATTTAACTCATTTATTTTATTTTTATACTACAAAACTTAAACACTTCAAATTTGAAATAGAGGAGAGGATAACAATCTCTTGGATGCTCTTTGAATTTATTATTAACATACTGTTAAATCTTAGTAAAACACAAATGTAACCTACGACAATTTTACTTATATTTTTTTACTTTTATTAAATATTTATTCTAAAATTTTAATTAATTATACATACACTACTTATAAAATAAACTACTTTCGATTTAATATTTTATATATTAAAATAAGAGACACATTTATTTTGACAATATAAAATAAAATTAATATAAAAACTATAATTATCTTTAAATTAGGATTAAGATAAGTTTTGTTACAAATTTATATATATATATATATATATATTTAAAATTAATAATGATTTAATAGGACATCAAAACACACACAATTGGGCAGAAAATGACGTAAATAAAAAAGAAAGAACGAGATACAAATGAAAGAAGCTGATCAAATGTTTTACATCAAAACCCAATGGAAAAGAGAACATAATCATGACTAATAATCATTTGTATAATGAACAAAAGAAGCAAAGATGAATCTAAGACGCTCGAAATCGAAATCCCATCAGAAATTTCAAAATTAATAATGATATAAATAAAAGATCTCAAAAAAAACATTACTTTACATGTTAGTCTTAGGTGTACATTAGAATGTCTTAATATCATGTCTTAATTCAGAGAATAAAACATTAAACCAAAATCAATGATAGTCTTATTTATATTCCAATTTATAATGTTTTAGTATATTTATGTATACATTGTTATGTATTTATTTATTACTTTGATCATCAAAACTGAAAAAAACTTTGCATATTTGGGAGACACTTTTAGTTTCAACATGTTATAAAGTACAAGATAAAATTATCATATGATTCATAGCTACCCTAAATAAAATTGATTTAAAGTGAGTTTCGTTATAACTCTATATAAAATTCAGAATTAATAAACATTTAAAAGAAAATTTCTAAAAATGTTAAAATTTAATAAAAACATATTGGGTACAAATTCAATTATTGGTTCATTGCCGGTTACATAGATTTAGGATATTCTGGTATTTTTTCATGTTCGGTTCATCTAATTTGGTATTTTGTTTTAAGACATTTGAATATTTTAATTTTTTGGATAGATTTTGGTTCGGTATATATCGAGTTCGGGTTCACCTATTTTATCTAAAAATTCAAAATAAAATGATGTAATATAAAATGTTTGGTTTTGACTTAGTTTTGGTTAGGGTTTGGATTATGTTTTTCAAATATATAAATTTAAGATCTATTTATGATATTTTATCGGGTCCAATTTTACTAATTCAGATTGATCTTGGTTTGAGTTTTATGCATTTAAATAAACATCTCAAAAAAATATAAAAATATCATTATGAATCTAAAAACCAAATGGATCAAGTTAAAAATAATCAAATCTAATATTATAATGGGGTATAATCCTATTTTTAACATCAAAGTGTAGTGACTGCTCTATATACTATTAATTAATTGGAAATTATAATAGTGATCAATTTTCATATAGAAAATTTAATCGAAATATTTTTATAAAAAATAAATTTATGTTTGTTATTATTTATATTTATTAATAATGTTTATACGTGATATTAATTTTTTTGTTATTTTATGGTTTTGTTTCTATATACAAATTTATTTATTTTATATATATTCGGTCAAACAAAAATCATTTTACAACGATAGTTCGTGTTATACATGAAATATTTTTTATAACTCTGATTACTAAGATTTTGATGTATTACAATGTATTTTATGTATTCATTTTAGGATTTTACTCGTATTAAGTTCTTACACATGTGTTCATTAAGTTTTTAGACTCATATTCATTTAGCTTTTTAGATCCGTATTCATTTAAAATTCTAGATCTGCATTCATTTAGATTTTTACACTCCTATTCATTTTTTTTTAGACACGTGTTTATTTAAATTTTGAAACATGTAATTATTTAGATTTATAATGCTAATTTTAAAATATTTTTAGTTTAATAAATCCGAAATCTTTAAAACGAAAAAAAAAATTATAAATATTTGATAATGTTTGAACGATTGTTTGTGTATTTTCGTGAAAATTGTATTGCTAAAAATTGTGAAAGGATAAGATATGTTTACGTTTGACAATTGTTGTATCCGTATTTTACTAAAACATATTTACAATGCAAGTATAGATAAACATATTAAAAGAATATCTTCTATAAATATGCTTAAAATTTCAAAATAAACATATTAAAGAAATATTCTCTATAAGTAATAAATGAATTTTGGATTATTAATTTACTTTTTCATATGCCCGAAAGAGATATGAAAATATTTCTAGAAGATGTTATTTACAAACTTATGTTTACTACATAAATATAAGTTTGTTACACCTAAACAACAAACCAATAATACGGTCATATTATTAAATGCAATTTATGTATTTATTTAGGTGTAACAATCTTATATTTACAGGAAACCTATATATGTATATATTATTAATAAACATATAAAAATTATAAATATAAACATAGCAATATTTTGTTTAGTAACCAATTTAATAAGTTCAAAACTTAAAATCTAATATACTATACATTCAATAAAATTATTTTTTACTTATATAGAGGATAATTGTTTTTGAATCCCACCATTGATCTCATATGAAGGTAAGAGATGATAATTATATCAATACCAGGTCTTAGTCTCAACATATCAATCATGACGTAACAGTGTAAATAAACGTCACCTAGTGAGGAAACAACCATCG
>JAKUCM010002922.1:0-24149 GCA_023374145.1 Lepidium sativum | reverse complement strand
ATTAAAAGTTACAGAATTAATGGTTAACTAAAAGTATTTTGCATTTTGTAGTAGGTTTTTTTTCCACGGTAGGATTCGTTGGATTGACCAAGGCCATAAATAACAAAGTAGTTTCTGATTTTTACATTTTAATTTTTGATTTTTAGTTTTTGATTTTAATATAAATTTTAGTTTTTAAAAAACCAATATTTAGTTTTTGATAAAAGTAACGCTGATTACCAAAAAATTAGTTTTTTCAATTTTTAAGAAGAATCTAAAAACCGCAAATGGCATCTAACCTAGTGGCAGGTGGTAAATCCACTTAAGACAGCACATTTATATAACCTGAGATCAAGTCTTCATGCCTACATTATGTAGGAATTTGGCTATTGGGCCGGCCAGTTGTGGCCCAACATAATTTGCCATTGACAAAAAAAAAAAAAAGAAGAATCTAAAAATCAAAAACTTAAATGTTGAACTATAATTAGCAAATGGCTCTTAGTCTAGTGGCAGACGGTAAGTCCACATAAGACAGCTCATTTGCATAACAAGGGATCGAATCTCTCTGCCAACATTATGTAAGAATTTGACTATTAGGTCGGCCAATTGTAGCCCAATATAATTTGTCGATGACAAAAAAAAAAACTATAGTTAAAAACAGTTTTTCAAAATTTTAAAACTAGTTTCATAAAAACTTGAATGGTTGGAAAAGAGTTTGTGAAAAACAAAAACTAAAAAACTATTTTAAACCTACTAACTATTCTACGCCTAAATTTTTTTTGCAACTAATCTTTTTGTTTTTTTTTTTCTAAATAGAAAGCTTTCCATTAAAAAAAGAATCTAGAGGAAACCTTATCCCTAAAATACCATGTCCAATTTGTCAAATTCGTCCGGATTACATTTGTTACAAAAAGAAAACTACATAACTATCATATCTCGGACGTATCCAAAACCACCTATATGAAAAATAGTCCTATAATTCTCAAGTGATTTGTAAAACTATTGGATAACTTATGCTCACTTATTTGTTCTTCTTATACTATCCTTATTTGTTGTGACAAAATATTCTTACTTATATAGATATTGAAGAGAAAGACAAGCGTGTAAAAGTATGTATTGAGAATTTAAGATGCAGAAGTTACGTCAAACTATGGGAGTTGTTTGTTGCGTAATCACAATTTTAGCTTCATGAAAGGTCGACACTTGGCTCTATATATCTTGATTACGAGACAAAACTCGACAGGTTTGCTCCACTTAAATTATATTCAAATATTTTCAATTCATGTAATTGTATATATGTATTCACACACAAAAGTTTGATTTCTCGGATCATACATATACTACAAGAAATAAAAATTAAAGTAAAATTTGATGATATTCCCAACAAAATAACAAGTCTCAATATTTTATGATAGTAAAATTATATCATTGATTTAAACATTTGATCAAATACATTTTTTTAATCAATTATTTTTATTAATGCTTCCAATAAATATTTTTGTTAATAATTAGATTAACAAAACCCAATTTATAACCAAACTTCTAATAATATAATATGAGATAAATACGATTTCTTAGAATCGAACTCATTTAACCACGTGAGTAAAAAATACCTCCCAAAATAATTTATAGAATATTTTATGAAAGTTGAAACTAAAAGGTGTATCGAAAGTGCAAGTGGCATTTAGCCTAATGATTGGTGGTAAGTCCACAAGAGGCATGCGCACTTGCACATCCTAGGATCGAGTCCCCCGCTTGCATTTACAAGAACTTGACTAATTGACCGGTCATTTTTGACCTAATGTTAACAAAAAAAAAAGTGTATCGAGAGTAGCTTAAACTAGCTGTCTTTGTATAAGAATTTTCTATGAAGAAAAACTAAGTTTGAATAATACAAATAAGTAACAAAAAGGAAAAATAAAGAAAAGAAAAAGGGAAAATAGTAGTTGAGACACCGAAAGAAGAATAAATAACCTAAACGAAACGAAGAGAAGCTCTCAACAATGGTAGTTAGGGTTTTTCACGTTATCTTAGCTCATGCAATCTGCCCCTTTCATCATTCTATTTCTTTTACAATTAATAAATATTATTACCAATGTATTTACATATATGTTTTTAACATTATATAAAAATATATATACACTAATGTATTTATATGATCGTCATGCATCTTCTGCACTTTACCTACCTGCAATGCCACAATCATCAAGTTCTCCTATATAAGAAAAATTCAAAGAAAATTACAAACAAATATTTTTGCAATATAAATAATGTTTTGTGGTAAACCTAATTTCACACCAAAAAGCTCAACCTTGAATGGAAGTAATTAGCTACTACTTGTTGATTATTCTTCTTTTTATTGTACTATATTGCAATCTATTGTTTTCTTTGGCTACTTCTTCTCGGTCTTTACTTGTCAAGTTTTCACCATTCACAAGATTTTTGAGGAATCTTATTTCTTCCGAGAAACTTGTGTAAGTTCTTGTTTTTGACACAATATTCTCATGATAATTTACCTCTACACTTGGTTTGAAATCATGAGAAATGAAGCTTTTGGTCTCTCTAATTGTGTATGTCATGTCTAACCATTTATTTGTTACAAAAAAGTCCATTAAACATTTGACGATATTGGTTAGACAAAAGTAGGAGATTCTTAGGTTTGTGCTTCAATATGAATGTATTGGTGTTATGTCAAAATTTTCAATGTTTTTGTCAATTAATCAAAAGACTTTGTTTGATTTATGCAGTAGATATCACTTTGTGAAAAAATATGCCGAACTTGTTGGAGAAAATGAGGCCTCTTGTGGGTTCAAGAGCTTGGGACTATTGTGTTCTTTGGAGACTAAATGAAGACCAAAGGTTGATTTGATTGATTCTTCAAGTTTAAGTTTCATTGAATTTATCTCTTTAGTTATCTTAATTTCTTTTTCTATTTGGTTTGGGAGGAGACAGGTTTTTGAAGTGGGTGGGATGTTGTTGTGGTGGGACAGAACTCATAGAGGAAAATGGAACCGAAGAGTTTAGCTTTGGAGGATGTAGAGATGTTATGTTTCATCATCCTCGAACAAAATCTTGTGAATCTCTTTCCCATCTTCCTTCTTCAATCTCTCTTGATTCTGGGTATGAATATACAAGCTACAAGCATATGTATTCTTTCACAATAGAAATGTTAGACATTTGGTTATTCACTTCGGTTTAGATATTTCAGCTTTCGGATTTTTTGGTTTAGAAATTAGGTTCTACTTGGTTATAATTTAGTTCGGTTTGGTTTTAAAATTTTAGGCTCTAAAAATAAGTTCTATTTGGAATCAAATTTATATTTTGTTTCAATTTTCGAAAAAATAAAAAATAATAATAATTTGATTAAGATGATATATACAGTACTAGTTATTTTGATAAATTTTGGTTAGTTTGATGCAAAAAATCACATAGTTTAGATTGATTTCGGTATGAAATTAGATAATTTGATATATAAAGTTTTTATTCCATTCAGATTATTTTTTACTCGAAGTTGAGAATTAAAATTTCGGTTCGGTTTTAGAAGTTTTGGAACGGTTTGATTTTCTTAGTTCAGCTCTATGAAACATAAAAAGAGTGTATATTTATGTAGGATATATGCGGAGACTCTTCTAACTAACCAGACCGGTTGGTTGAGTGAGAGTTCAGAACTAAGTTTTATGAAGGTATTATCCAATTTCAGAGTTTGAGTGATCATAATTCACACGAAGAAGAAGCCTTAAAGTCTCAGTTTCTTAAATTCAGGAAACAATATGCACAAGGGTTTACATTCCTATAGCAGGAGGACTAGTGGAGCTCTTTGCGACCAGACATGTATGTTTATGTCTTTGACTTATGACAAAGGTTTTAGTTTTTGAACTGTGGTGGTTTCGTGATGATGTGTGTACGTATATGTAGGTAGCTGAAGATCAGAACGTGGTGGACTTTGTAATGGGACATTGCAACATTTTGATAGATGATACTATAACGATCAACATGATGGTAGGGGACGAGGTTGAATCGAAGCCTTATGGGATGTTGTCAAGTGATATTCATCAGAACGGTTCGAAGGAAGAAGAACTGATGAATCTTCCGGCTTCTTATGATATCTCTGCGGCTGATCATATCCGACTCAATTTCTTGCCTCAAATGAGTGATTACGAGACACAACAACACAAGAAGATGAAAAATGATTATCATAATCGAGCCTTGGGGTATCTTCCGGAGAACGGTAAAAAGGAGATGATGGGTGTGAACGTATTTAACACGGTGGCGGACGATGGGATACCGGTGATTGGCGAGCCTAGCTTGCTTACAAGCGAACAGCAAGTCATTAACGATAAGGAACTGAATGAGAACGGTATGTTGGATTCAGGTTCTGATTGCAGCGAGCAGCTTGATGATGAAGAGGATGGAAAGATTAAGAAGAAGCCATCTCAATCTAAGAACCTGTTGGCTGAGAGACGAAGGAGAAAGAAGCTAAATGATAGGCTTTATGCTCTTCGCTCGCTTGTTCCTAAGATAACAAAGGTAATGTACCTGCGGTTTTTCTCTTGGGCTTCGTTTCTTGGTTTCTGAAACTAGTTTTTGTGGCATGAAAGTTGGATAGAGCTTCGATTCTTGGTGATGCGATCAACTACGTTAAGGAGCTGCAAAATGAGGCAAAGGAGCTTCAAGACGAGCTTGAAGAGAACTCAGAGACTGATGACGGATCTAATAGGCAGCAAGGAGGAATGAGCCTGAATGGAACAGTGGGGACTGGGTTCAATTCGGGGCTTTCATGCATTACCAATGTTCCCAACCTGAAACAAGATGCTGATCTTGAGAATTCCAATGATAAAGGACAAGAAATGGAGGTTGGAACATAATAAGAAGAAACTAAATTCGTACCTTTCTTCTATATTGAACTCTAAAACTGCATTTCAATGATATCGGTTTATGTTGGATTGGGGGATTTCAGCCGCAGGTGGACGTGGCTCAGTTAGATGGCAGAGAGTTCTTCGTAAAGGTGATTTGCGAATACAAACCTGGAGGATTTACAAGGCTAATGGAGGCACTGGATTCTCTGGGACTTGAGGTCACAAATGCTAACACAACTCGCTTCCTCAGTCTTGTCTCCAATGTCTTTAAAGTTGAGGTATGATGCAAAGGACCTGTGGAATAAATAAAGTAGTAAAACCAAAACAACACAACAAAACTGATCTTTATTTTTTTCCCATGTTACAGAAAAATGATAACGAGATGGGACAAGCTGAACATGTAAGGAACTCGTTGCTGGAAATAACGCGGAACACATCTAGAGGATGGCATGATGATCAGATAGCGACCGGTTCTGTACCAAACGAAAAGAATGAAGTTGATTATCAAAACTATGATGATCACCACCCATTTGATCATCAGATAAATCAGAATGCTCATCAGCAGCAGCACCACCAACACATCAACCATTACCACAACCAATAAGGACATTTTCCCAAAGTTATCATCTGTTATCATATCAAGATGTCTGCTTTATAAGTTATAGAAACATTAAGATTTGCAAAAATAAGAGATATGAAAGTACGCTACAGTTCGAAACTGCACTGGAATTTCATTGAATAGAAACTATAAATGTCAAAACACTTCACTGAAATAAACTTTGTTAGAAGGAATTTGACTCGGGACAAAAGAAATAAGTGTTGAATTGCACCCCTATAACTTTTAAGTAGGCTCCAAAACATGACCAACCAAAAAAATTCATTTGCCAATATTCCTGGAGCAGATGGGGTTACAACTTAGCAAAATGCGATTCTTGTATAACTCGAAATTAAAAAACTCTGATACACACATTTTCAGAACTATAACAATGAAGAAGCTGCAAACCTTCACTTCCTTCATTTGGCAATGATTGGTGAAATCAGCTCCTTGAGGCTCATGTTATCGCTGCTGCAGATGCTTGAATTCATTGCAGTCAGCTCCTATCTCGCTCAGCGCTGAGAAAAGCTTTGGTGCTATCTTACCCAACATAATTTTAAAACCAACTGAAGTTGAATTAGCGCTGCTATGTTCATCGATAACCGAGGCATCCTTGGTGAGGGAACCTATCAAATATCCTTTCATGTAAGCGTCACATGCCTTCAAGATATAATAGCCACGTTTTCTGAAATGGTCTTTGATGAGTGCTTCAAAATCCTACAGATTTCATCACAAATTCAGAACAAAATGTTGGGATAAACATCAAAACCGAAAAAAGAAAGAAGAAGAAATGTGATTGGAGAAGTCGTTATAGCAACACAGCTGCACCATTACCTTTGGTGGTTTCCGGATGAGATACATCATAGTTTTACAATTTAGCAAGAAAGTATTTTCATTGTATCCCAGTGAGTTTTTTTCTCCTTCCGCAGTTCCAACCTGCTTATCATACCCCGCTTCATTGAAATAAGGCTTTGAATTCAACACTAATCCCTGGAGGGAAACAAGAACTTGAAGGATGCTAGATGATTTGGGATCCCAGACTTCATTTCCCCTGCCTGTCCAGGTATTGAGAAGGCTAAGACAGACCTTGCCTTCTTCATACAGATTCGGGTTTAACCTCCAACCACCAGAATGATAATATGCCGACTGCATTATCACAGGACATTATTCCATATTATACATAGCTGGATTCAACGTTAGGTTGTGAGCAACGGTAATAATAAAGTTAGAAACCCATACCGGTGGCACACCAGGGTAGTCAGAAGGAAGTTGAAAATCAAAAAAGAAAAGACCATCTTGGTATGGTGTTCCATATGCCCCAACTATAACAGCCCTCAACAGATCCATCCTATCTTCATAAGCTCGAACAAAGATACCATCTGCCAAAGTTAAATGATAAGAAGTTAACATCATGAGATGCTGGAGGTTTTAACTCTACAGCTAAGCGTACTTACCCGGAAGATTGTTCTGAAGAATTTTCCAGTCTTGATCAACCTTCTTGAACCATTGTCTTTCTTTGGTTTTCTGCAAGTTGGATACAACACTTGAGATATAAAGAGAAGTTTCCAATTTAAATTTTCCATATGGGGAAAAAACATCTTTTCCGGGACAGGATAATTAGATATTTTACTATTTTAAGAAACACGTAAGTTATCTAGAGTGCAAGTCCTTGTACTACCTGCCCATCTGCGCCAAGAAAATGGTGGTCCAGAGGGTCCTGTGATATATCAAAGCGTCTGAAACTGCAACTATCACCTTCAGAAGGTACTGACTCCTCTTCACTCTTTGATGTTTCCAATGCTTCGTTTTCTAAAAGTGTTGAGGTCTCCGCACTTAATAGATTCTTGGCATTTGCTTGAGTGCCCTTTGACTCACAATTATCAGTCACATTGACTTTTGAAGGACTAGGGTCATCAGGGAAACAATCTCGTTCATCTGCTGGGTTGGTAAATTCAGCTTGTTTATTTACATTTTCATCCGTGTAATCAGAACTGGAAAAATCTTCAGATTTTCGTGCACGCGAAAAGATTCCACTAGCCAGTCGAGTCACAAATTCAATTGCAGCCAGTGGAAGAGCTAGGGCACCATTCCTCCCAGAATCGTTTTCAGCATTGATTTCTGCATCCGCGTTGTCCTCAATAGAACTACTCCTTCCAAGCTCCTGCAAATCAGTTACTGTTATTAATATGCAGACAATTGGTAGTGACTATATAGTTAACTAGTTACAAATTTAGTAACTTGTCATAAAAAGAAATAAACCTCTTCATGAATTTCAGGAGCACCCCTATCATCATCGTCTACAGTTTCCCAACTAGCAGCATCAGTTGCTTCACTTTCTGCAGCTATTGATTCATCATCATCATCCCGTCCGACTACATAAACTGCATAAGGGCCAACCTAAGAGGTAGCAAAAATTATAAATTTTAACCAATGAATACCAAAACTTTGTCCACAGGTAAAGTGTTATCAGATTCAAGGGAATTCTGACTGTTTTTTCTTGCATAGACAGTCTCATAACGAACCAAATTGCATTTTTTTTTTTCTCTCAGGTCACAAAAATGATAAAACAAATGCTCTCCTAATTATTACCCTCCTCCAACTTATGCATCGCTTGTTTTTTTAGGCCATACCATCAAGGAGGGGACAACATTTATAGTATCGCCTTTCTACTAACTCCCTGATCTATGAAATAAAAGCAGCAAGAACATAAATAACCGTAAACCTAAACTGGTCTGGGACATACGCTGAGCATCCAGAAGAAATTTTTAGACTGGAATAGCAACTGTATTAAAAGCACTCAAAGTTTCTGTACATGTTGCAAATCATATAATGAGACCAAAATAGCAAAGGATTGTAAGTGAATAGACTAATTGAGATTGACATACCGTAGAGACTGTTCCATCGACCCATGTTACTTCAATATCACCATCCTTGAGGCCAGTTATATTTCCAACCCATGAGAGCTTTGAAAGGTCCCCATTAGATTCACTTTCTTCCTTATCCTTGAGGTTTCTAGCTTCTTGATGGTATTCTGTATCTTGGTATTGATTGTCTTGCTGTGTTGCCTCCTTTAAAGGCTTTTCCGGAGAAGATGCTGGTAGCGCAATAGTAACAGGTGATAATCGAACAACAACATCCCCATAACAGTAGTCATAATCTGGATGGCCCTCTAATTCATACACACTAACAATTTCTTCCTTCTCAAACTCACGGGGTTCTTCTGCCCTTCGAAGTGGCTTTAGCCATCTCACAGAAGCGGTTCGTTCTTTTCCATTAACACTTTTCACAACGCCAACACGCCTAGGTTCAGTTGTATTATCACCATCATCGGAGGTCTTCTCCACCACGTACTGCTCAGACACAAATTCGTGATCACCAGGAGTCTCAATTGGAATCAATGTTGTTGCTTCCCGTCTGCATTCTATTGTACCATCCTGCCAGGCTACACCAACACGTGTTCTGCTATTAACTATCAAAAGCGCTTGTTCAAAGCTTTCCTCTTTTTTCTTTACCTTTTTTTCCTTTCTGATAACAAGTTTGCGTATCTTCTTACGATGGAGAGGCCAAGACTCATGAACAGGTTCCTTTGGAATAGAAGAATTTCTTTGAGGAATATTTTCACCAGTTTCTTTTGGCAAAGCTTCAGCAGTAGTACCAACAGATTCATTTTTTCCGCCTACTTCGTCTTGCAGATCTTGTAAATCGCATTCACCTTTTTGTTGCCGATCAGCAGAATTTGCTCTGGAATCATAAATTCGTAACTCAGATACATGCTTGTGTAAGGGAATTGTAGCAGATTGATTCAAGGATGGAAGAAGGCCCCAGTCACCCACTTGCCAATTGGCATGAGTAAAACATGACAACAACGTCAAATGTTTGGACTCTGCTCTTCAGGTGGGGAAACAGAAGAATCTGGCCCAAGAGCCAGCAGAGGCAATCCAGTAGACAAAAATAGATCCAGCAGTAACCTTGGTCACAGTACCTTCTAAGCGATTGGGCTTCCACAGTCCAGATAACCATCGGGAATTCTTAAAATTGAAGCGGAGCTTGCCTTAACACGCTGGCCTGGGTAATATGGAAAATTTGCATCTTCTTCAAGGTTATTCTTGGGTATAGGTTTTAGTCGAAGGGGTTCAACACGTAGGACTTTACACATGGAACCATCATCAAATAACACAGTCACATTATCCAATACATCATCAATTCTGCCTAGCCAGGGGCCATGAACCACATAGTCACCAACAGCAAAATCCCTGACGCGTTTCAAATTTTTGGTTGAGATGTCCTTGTGGATAGAACCATCTGGTGCCACTAAATCTACCAATATGTTTACGTCCACTATTACTCCCACTTGTCCAGTTGGCTCAGAAGCTGAAGCGACATAATCTCCATGTAGAAAACCACGGTCTATAACAGTTACATCCTTAAGATCTTGAATTGGCTCAGTGTTATCCATCCAAAGCACACGAATCTGATCACCCTCAAGAGCACCGCATTTGTAATTCCCATCGGCTTTTTTCTCGCCAAGATATCCAGCAACATTTTCATCTCCGTTACCAACAATTTCTTCATTGGCATTTTCCCTTTCCTCTTCATCCGCATCATCATCATCATTATCATCGTCGTCATCATCTTCTTCGTCATCTTCCTCATCACTAATGTCACTTTCGGAGTCAGAATCACCAGCTACTTCGCTGACAACCCCAATACTAGCCGTCCTGTTGTTTCTGACAATATCTTGTCTATAAATATTAGGATGCTCTTTACTTACTGAATCATCAAATCTATCTATATGACTGCTGCTTTTGGTATTCACAGTTGGATCACATATAGAGACACTTGCCATTGAATTATCAAGTCCCGAGTCAACCCCATCATTTGTTGCCGTACCAGGGTCATCTTGCTCATGTTCCATCTGAAAACACAAGCCATAAGTTATGATGAGAGTATTCGAGATAAATCCTCACAAATCAAAAGCACAATTAACTAATAATCAATATCTTGTGTCTTATTCAAAAGTCTTGCACATGAAAGGGAAGTCAAGTCTTAATTCTTAAACTCACAGGCTCAATTTTCAGAATAAACGTATACATTTACTGCCAATAACGATATAATTTCCGAAAATCCAACTCTTCCATCAATGATAGTACCCTGTAATGAATTTCTAACACCAAATAGCAACAGAACAAGGATCAAGAAACTATGATGCAACATCCATACTAGTGACTAAAAGTCAAAACCAAAATCAAAACGTAAAGCTTCCGAATTGATTCAAGCTAACACAGAAGTTAAGCGCAAGACACACGCACATTGAACATTCCGTTATTAACAAGCAATCACAGGACATAATCGTAAACCCAAAGATCATCATCATTAGCGGCAAACAGACATGTAAATGAAAAAAAAAAATCAAGATTTCTTTTGAGACTGAGACGCGAATATGATCACATTGAGCTATCAATGAATTATAAAAACAGATTCAAAGTAAAAAGCGACATCATGTTTATTATCGCCGATAACAAGCAAGTACCGATTGGAATCTCTGAGAAGAAGTAAACGGAGGAAGATTTTCCAATCGATAATTTTCTCGTTTGATCGTGTATGCAACAACAATCTCTCTTCTATTTCTTTAAGAGAACAAGAATTTGAAACGAAGAGAAGAATCAAAGATTGAAGACAAGGGAACGAGCTGGGATTCTTGCTCAGCGGCGAGAAGGGTATTTTCGTCATTATGTATCTTCATGTCTAATTGTATTTTATTCTTGACATTTCATTGAGAGATTATCTAAGTATTTAATCTCAGCCGTTCGATCTGTTTACCAAGTCGCTAGATTAAGGTAAAGGAATATATACGAAATCATAAACTTGGTTAGTATATATTTTTCAGATATTAAAATTTTATACGTTTTGTAAAATATATTTGTTATAAGCCTAATAATGTACATAAGTAGTAGTCAACTTGCTTTTAATTTACAAACTAAATAGAAAGTCAAAACAAATGTTTTGAAATCTAAAAAATGATTCGATATAAATACTGAATAGAACCTTTTAAAAAGGAAGGTTTCAAAGTTATGACACAATATCATGGCTTAATAATACAAGACTGCTTGTAAAAGCATGAACATAGAGTTGACATAAGATGAGGTCTTGTCGTAACAGTCGAAGATTTTATCTTCATTGATGCATTTTGGAACCAAACTAAAAACTCTTTCAGGCTTCGAATAAATCAGACTCTTAACGAGTTAACGATATCCGAAAGCTCTACTTACTCTCGGGGAATTTAGCCTCATAAGTCTCTGTAGTCTGTGAAAACAAAGAATGAAGATTCGTTAGGAGAGAATGCAGTTTAAAACTGAGATTACCACAAGACATGTCTTTCGAGTTACCATGTAACTAGCCGTAATCATCTTTCCAGCAAACCATCTTCCATGCAGAGCTCGTTGTGCACCCATGGCTGCTTGCACGTTTTCAAATCTTAAGTAAACAAAACCGACACTGTTCCTGTTTTCGAGACTCAGAATCAAAGTCAGAGATCAGTCTTTTACTCTTTTAGAGAGTGACAATAATACAAGGTTTTAAGGTTCACTCACTTGTCGACAAAGATATGATTCAGATTTCCGAATTTCGAGCACTCTTCTTGAACATCTTCTTTGATGTCCAACTCAAAATCAGGTTCAGTCTGCCCAAATAGACGTAAAAAGAAGAATTAGCTTGAGCTACAAATTATTAAGAAACAAGAAAATGTTTAGGAGATCACCAACCTCTGTTGATGGATCAAACATGTTTTTAAGCAGCAGACATTCGCTTGGGACACCAACAGGGTCAAGCGCAGCTGGAATATTTACACCCGCAAAAATGCTGGCCCCTGGGAATCCAGCAACAGCAGGAAAAGACCCTTGTACAGAGAGCAGGAGCTGCTAATGGAGAGATTGTTGAGGCTCCACCTTGAATGGAAGTTGCTGCAGTCACGCCAGTGCTGCAGAGAAGGTGTTGAATTAAAGTCTAGTAGAAACGAATGGCACAACAACATACATAGAAATTAGAAACAGGAAACAGGAAAAAACCTTGCTGCAGTTCCACTGCGATCAAGCTTCTGCATGAGAAGAGCCCGCGATTGTGCATTCAGAGACTACAACATTAGAATACAGGAAATGAGACAATGTTCTAAAGATTATTCCAGTTTCTTCTACTCCATTATGGAACTAACCACATTTTAGCTATTTACTGTCATCGACAACAAAATTTAGAAATATGATTGATCATTAACATCCCCCCTTTAGTTATGGTGAATAAATTATGTGCAATATATATAACGCAGTTCCAATATCTATTATGTGAAACAGGTTACTTAAGTTTCCCCCTATAGATCCATGAACTATGTCCAACTTTTTAAGGGTTATGCTTGCGAGACATTCACTAACCAGGCCACCCTCCATCATCGTCATCCAGATCACCAGTGGTTTGTGGCTGTCCAGCTTCTGGGACTTCAGTTTGATCTGTTACAGCTGACACCTAAGGAAAAGTAAAAGTACATCATCAATGGTGTTTACATGCATGTTTAGAAGCCTTTGAGACAAATTCAAGACCCTTTGACAGCTCAGAATATCAGCCAAAATAGTCCACATAGAGGAGACAGCTCAAAGAATTTGCCTTAATAGCCGCAGTAATATAACATCACTAAGCAAAAAGAACATGAATGTCTATTCAGGAATTATATTTTCACCACATAAAGGAAAGATGATCTTAAGCACTCTACGGCTTTCAGGATTGATAGAAGTTGAAAACTTTTGTTAATTGTTCAGTCACTACCTTAATCGCACGACCTGCAATTTCCAGCTGTCCATTCAGATTAAGAGCATTTCTAGCATCCTCCAGGCGGGCAAACTTGAAGGTTTAGAAACAGAAAAGATTTATGTTACTCACAAAAGCACAGTTGCAAGAAAAACTTCATCAAAACTGAAAGACTTCACCTACCTGAACAAAACCAAAACCTTTGCAATGGCCTGTTTCATCACGAGGTACCTGCACTAGCTCAACGCTCCCAAATGGTTCAAAAACCTAGGAATACCAACAGAGAAGTATTATTATGTCACCTTAAACTAAACTATGATCAGAAAATGGAAAAACTACGAAACAGATATCATTCTGAAAAGTTCAACAGGCATGTGAATTATTAAAGAGAAATAGAGAAAAACATAGGTGTGTGTCTGTACAATTCAGGAGTAGCTCTATTCTATCAGATTTCCGACCATTTACATAAATAAAATTTCCTCTATATTAACCATTGAGAAGTTACCCAGAATAATAAATAGTTTACCTTTCGCAGATCATCTTCTGACATGTTAATGTGAAGGTTACCAACATAAAGACGTCTAGCTCCCCCAGAGTAAGGGCCCAGCATCCCCCCTGCTCCAGCAGCAGTTGACTGAACAAGATTCTTCTCGGCTTCAGATGGTTTTACCATAACAGGCTGGCCAAGAAGAGGTTGTCCAGATAGAGCAATAGCCATAGGGACAGACATTGTATCATAAAACTCCACATACCTGCAAGTAGGACCACATCAGAATCCAGTAAACAGTGCTAAAACAAGACAAATCACAGAATCTGCATAATTTATGTGGCTAGAAGCAACTTGAAGCTTATCACTGTACTGTAGTTAAGTATTTATTTAACATGAAAACAACTTGTTAATGCTACATGAGTCTTGAGAAGTCAAATTTGTTCTAAACTCACCCGATTCCCCTCGAACGCCTGGATATGCGATCCATAATTATGCGTACGTCTCGTACCTAAAACCATATATAAGAGGCAATGTGTTAAACAACATTTTGTTGAATCAGCAAAAACAACATTTAGATTGCAACATGAAACTGGTAGAGGAGAGGACAAACCTTTCCCGCTCTGGAAAAGAACTCATAAACATCCCTTTCAGTTGCCCTTAAAGCAATCTGTTTTACAAATATCCCCAAATAACATCAATTATTGATCAGTTAAAAATTTATGACATTCCAAACGAACCATAGCTATCAAAACGGCTTTACCTGATAGGCAAAAACTGTTCTCTGGTCTCTTTCAGGATCAGCCTCAGGCTCTACCTTATCCTCCTTTTTGTCTTTATGGCCTCTGCATAATACCAAAAATGTGAGCTTGTTTAATTTGATACTAGATAAATTTCCATACATATGATATAAGACTCCGCAACATCTTTAGAATATGCCAGAGACAACATATCAGAAGCCATCTGCTGGTATGAAGCAATATGCTAATATTAGGACAATTCAAAAACGATAAACTTTCTCCCATAGGTGAACACACGTGAAGCACGAGATGGCCCTGCAGGGAACTATGCAAAGTCAACAAAGGATGTACAATAAATTCAAAAGTTTAAACTTAGATCTTCTTTCATTTTAAATTTAGCACGTGACCAACCTCAAGTCTAACCAAAAACCTTTTACCTTCTATTACAATGATAATCTTAAACGGAACGAGCCCCATCAAGTTGTACAGAAGGCAATACCAATGGACCTAATAGGATTAGTATGAACCTGTTAAAACTTATAGCTTATAGCAAAGCTATTGTAGCATAACCCAAAATGCATAATAGATTTCTAATTTCAGTTGCCAAATCAAGATAAGGGGAAGCACTGAGATCCCGTATCCTCAATTCCAGCCACAACATCACCGACAATATTTGGAACCTACCACGAAGAACTCTTCTCAACCAACTAATAGTACAGAAAAGCAGCTACTAAAAACGGTACATAAATATAAGAATTAGATCCTAAAGTCCAAATTAGCAGGCAAGGCGTAGAGTATCAGAGACATTCACCAGCTTGTATGTGTCTCTCACACGTAGTATGAACCAATTGATAACAAAGGTTTATTGACTGAATGCAGTAAGCTTACATGAAAACATTTCACTTTCTTAAAAAGAAAACAGAGAAAGAAGGGGCACCTGCGATCTCTATCACGTTCCTTGGTGTCTCTTTCCTTAGGTTCTATCTCCTGACTTTTTTCTCTTTCTTGACTCCGATGCCTCTCTGATCGACTTCTGCTTCGCCGTGAACGATCTCTCTCCTTGTCTTTTTCATGGTCGCGATCACGCCCTTTACTGTCTCGAACCTTGTCTTTGTCCTTCTCTCTGTCTTTCCCATTTCTTTCTTCTCTATCTCGATCCTTATCGCGATCTCTATCTCTCTCCTTATCTCTGTGCTCTCGGCTACTTCTATGTCTATCCCTCTCTCTATCTCTAGAACGTGAACGATGGTGCGATCTAGATCGCTTAGAGCGCCGACCATCCTCGTCTTCGCCCCTGTCCCTCTTCTCATCACTCCTGTGCCTTGAGCTTCTTGTCTTCTCTTTGCCTTCTGCTTTGGATTTCTCATCACCACCATTGCCTATTTCATTCTCCAGGTCGGGATTTTCAACTGTCTTCTCTAAGTACTCATACTCATCAAAGTCCATACTAGGAGGTATCCTAGTCAAATATCTTCAACACCAGATCACTTTCTCAGTCTCAAATGCCTAGAATCTACAGAAGCACAATAAAAAGGTAGATTAGCATCCGAAAAAGCAAAACTTTAGAGAATTAACTACACAAAGTGTGTTCTTATCACTCCTAACGGAGAAATTACGCATAGGGCAAGTGTCTAAATCAATTCCAAACCCTAATACCTCGGACAGAGATCCATATCTACAACTATGTTTCTCATATCCATACTGCTACAAGTAGAAAATAAAGATACGGACGAATTCTAGATCGAAATTGAAAAGAGATATAGTAACTAAGTTCACCTTACTCTGGTAAGAAAAACTCGAAGAAGCAAAAAGAAACGGCGATGCAAGAGAAGGTCGAAGCTGCTCTCAGTCTGGAATCTCCCGCTCGCTATCTAGGGCACTAATGTTTTTTCTTTTTGCTGTGGAGACGAAGCTTTTTATGAGGTTGTCGCAAACTCTCTATAGGTTTACCAGATTCAGCCTAAAACCCTCATTTGGGTCTAAGGCCCAATCCAATTATTTATTGTACGTAATTTTATCACTATTTTATCATCGCTAAAACATATAACGGATACGGATATTAATTTTACGAATCAACCGATAACGGATACGGATGCTGATAATGCAAAAATTAGTAACGGATATTTTTAATATTTTCACAGAATATTTTTAATATTTTTAAAATATTTTAAATAAATTTTTTAATATTTTAATTTAAAAAAATTACAACGGATATTCGTGGATATTCGCGGATATCCTTTTTCACATATATTTTTAATCTGCATATCCGATCAGTATATAGATTAGAACTTGGCAGATTGGACGGATACAGATACAGATATCCTGAAAAAACTCAAATATCCGCTCCGTAACAATCTTATGAGTATCTTCTAGATATCTGTATTCATAATCAATTTTTGTAAATATATATATATATATATAATTTTTCCTCAAAAAATATTAAAACATATTTTTCCCTCAAAATATTTAAAAAATAAATAATGTTGGAAAACATAAATACCAAAATAATATAAAAGTTTAAAATAAACAAAAATTAAAATTAAATAGTGTTTTTAATTAGAAATGTAATAAATATAAAAATTTAAGAAAGAAATTAAAATTAAATGGATACTCAGATATTTGTATTCAATATCTGTATTATTTGTATCCATATATGCTGAACCTAACAATTTACTATCCGTATCCGTATCTGTTTTGGCCGAATATTTTTTTCGGATAAATTTCTGGATCCGGATATCCATCAAATACAAATATTTAATCCCAAACCTATTACTTATATATGTGGGGAAACAAATCTTACCTTTTAGTATTTCAAGTTGATTTCAGTTTTTATTCTCCAAATTCTTTTTCTTTTTTGAGAAGTCATAAATTCAAAGTTGTTACATCTTTTATCTCTGTTTTGTCATTAGCTTCTGCTTCAACTCTATCTTATTGTTGTCTCCTTAACTTCTCCGACAAAGGTACATAGTTTTTTTTGTTTCATTTACTTGTTTTACTTTTTTTATGGTTGTTTTGTAAAAATAATGATCAATTTTGCATGTTCTTATTTGGTTACTTATTTGTTTCTTTTTCCTTTTGTATGGTTGATTCTCACTTTTCCAATTTTAGCTTTGTTTTTGTTTTATGAGATTCATAGTTCATCCAAAGGTTTTAAATGTGAATTCAACCCTTTTTCTTCCTTAAACACATCTATTTTCTTTACCATACAATAATATTTTAACATGATTATATCTTCCAACATGTGTATTAACCTATTTTCCTTGGTGATGTCCATTGTTATTTGCAGTCATAAAAATTATAAAAGTTGATCTATTGATGCTTAACGAAATGGTTTTATGGCGACATTCAATGCCAAGACGGTCATTTCTAAGGTGAATTTCACTAATTTTGTATATCGAATTGCATTGCTTAGCTTTGTTATATTGTTTGATTCTAGAGTTTCTTGGAAACAAAGTTAGAGAACATAAATTTATTGTAGCATATAGATCAATAATCACTTGAAAGAGAGAACATATAAACTCAAGATAACACATTCATTGATAGAATAACAAACTACATAGTGCTTGGCATATATAGTCATACAAAACAAACATGTAAAGACAAATCATAACTAAAACATAAATGACAAAACAAAACTAAAACATAATGGTGATAGGGGTATCAATAACTATGATAATAAAAGACCATTATCCCAATATATTGCTTGACAAAACTGACATGTTGAATCATATACCAACATATTCCCCTTGATTTAAACCTACAAACTCCAAGTTTACCTCTGTTAGAATGTCTGTGTTTTACTCCTTGGTGTTGCAATACTTCACTTCAATTGATCATTCTTTAACGAAATCTCTAATGTAGTGAATCTTTTTCTGAATGTGCTTGGTTCTCCCGTGAAAGGTTGGATTATTTGTCATTGTCATTGCTCATTTGTTGTCACAAAAAACTCCAGTCTCTTTTTATTGCTTTGTCTAATGTCCTCTAAGATTCTCCTCAACCAGGCCGCCTGTTGAGCTGCTGAATTTGTTGCAGTGTATTCAGCTTCTGAAAATGAAAATGATGTTAACATCTTGCTTCTTGGAGCTCCAAATTATTTTTCTTGAGCCAAGATATAACACATAACATAAGGTGCTCTTTCCATCATCTATACAACCACCCCAATCATTATCAATAAAACAATTCAATTCAAAACTAGAAACTCGATCATACCATAAGTCATAGTCGGCAGTTCCTACAATGTATCTCAACAATCTATTTGTTCCTCATGGATGTTTCTTTGTTGGACAATTCATATACCTTGAGATCACACCAATAGAGTAAGATACACTTGGACGAATTTGAGTCAAATAAATAAGACCTCCAACAAAGCTTTTGTACAAGTAATGCATCAATCCCATGTCAGACATCTCAAACTTCTGCATCATACTTTACATGAACTCTTCAATCAAGGATGAACATGATCCCAAATATATAATGTCATCGCCATACACACATACAATCAGAATGTTACCTTCTTTTAGTTTAAGATATAGTGTGGGATCACTATTACTTTTCTCAAGCCCATAATCATATAAGAAGACATCAAGCTTGTTGTACCAAGCTTTAGGTGCTTGCTTAAGCCCATAAAGATGTTTATGTAATTTGTAAACATGAACTTCTTTGTCTTTTACCACAAATCCTTCAGGCTGATCCACATACACTTTTTCAAGTAGGTCACCATTGAGAAATGCTGACTTAACATTAAACTAAAAAAAAAATCAGTTCATGTAGGCTCCTAAGGCAAGTAAGGTTTTCACAATATCAAACCTTGCAACTGGTGAGAATGTGTCTTTGTAGTCTACACCATATTCCTAAACCCTTGGATAAAAGTCTTGTTTTGTACTTGTGTAGAGTCACATCTACAAGGTACTTTGTCTTAAACAAGATCCCACTTCATTGTTTCCCTTCAGGAAGCTTCACAAGATCACATGTCCTATTATTTGTTATAGCAACCAGCTTTTCTTCCATGGCTTGTACCCATTCTTTCTCGATTTCAACTTCATTAAATATGTCTGGATAATCTGAGAAGAAAACGTGAAGTTGCTCATATATCTCTTGTAAAGACTTGAACTTCAGAGGTGGACTAGAGCTTGATTCTCTTTCTTTAATTGTAGTTCTACCACTGTTGTTACTTGTTTGTGAGGTTAGAGTAGAGGCTGCAGGAGAAATAGCCATATGAGCGTTTTCACCATTCTTTGAATTTTGATATCCTCTTTGCTCCTCATCTTCCTGTGTAATGAGTTCAATTAAATCACCATTCTCGTCCTTGCGCCATTTCCATTGTCCAACCTATAACCTTTTGATTGAAAGGAATACCCAAAAATATACACTTCTTAAACTTTTCATCAAGCTTCTTCATATTTGGAGCATCAGTTAAGGAGAAACAAACGCTTCCAAACACTTTAAGATGACTTTCAGAGAGTTTGTTGTCGATTCATGCTTCATATGGTGTATGATTTATGATTGCCTTTGTAGGACACAAATTCAATAGATATACATCAGCTCTCACATTGTCTCCTCATAATTTGTTTGATAAACTCTTATGCTTCATCATGCTTCTCACCATCTCAACCACAATTACATTTTTCCAATCCACAACATCATTCTACTCATTTTTGTATGATGTTGTGAGCTCACGGCGAATCCCTTCTCTCTCACAGAACTGGCTAAACTCAAGTTATATAAATTATCCACCTCTATCAGTCCTTAACACTTCGAGATTCAAACCACTTTGCTTCTCTACAAAAGCCCTAAACTTCTAAAATGTCTAAAACGTTATTGTATACACCTCCAAAAATTACATTTAACTCAACTTGCTGAAATCATATGTTAACAAAAAGAAGTATCTACTACCTCCAAGAGAAATTGTCTGCATTGGCCCACAAAAATCAACGTGAACCACCTCCGAACATTGCTTAGCCTTCTTGGCTTTGTTTATTAGGAATGACATGCAAGTTTGCTTCCCATGGATACAACCTTCACAACTCCAAGGTCTCTATCATTGGCAGCTCTATAATTATTTCTTTATGATTCAACAACTTTAAACCTTTCTCATGTAAATGCCCGTATCTTAAATGTCAAAGTCTCGAATCTGAAACCTTTGCAACCATAATACTCTTTTTAGATACAAACAACTCTATTGGATACAAATTGTTTGCAGAGTTGCTACTGTAAACCCAAACTTCTTATCCTTTACAATACATATTCTTTCATTAAAGAACATACTACAATGATTGCCATCAATCTGTCTTACACTCAACAAGTTTTGTACAAGATTGGGAATGTAATAAACATCATAACTGAGTTTGAGTTTACCAGCCTTGTTTTGGAGTGTTACATTTCCTTTCCCTTCAACCTGGACCTCATTATCATCTCCCAACTTCACTTTTAGCTTTTATGAAACATCTAGTTCTCCAAAGTACTTCTTGACCCGGATAATGTGATTTGAACATCCACTGTCCAAATATTAAACCACATGAGACTCACCTTCACTCTTGTATATCATAAAGAGTCTTGGTTGCTCATCTTCTTGTTAAAAAAGTTTGATTGTTGTTGTTGTTATATATGCCTCTTGTAACAGTATGATTGCTTGTGACCCATTTTTGCAATAATGACATTGAATACTTTTTTTATCCATTCACTTGTTGTAAGACTGAGAAGAGTTTTCCTCTCTATCCGAGTAACATATGCCTCTTCCTCTGCCATAACCACCTCGATCTCTTGAATTATTTCTGCCTCTACCACTACCAGATCCAAAACCACTGTCAAAGTTCTGCCTGAATTCTCACATTTCACTTGAAAGGCTTTTTCCTTTGTCTTCTCGACCTTCTTATCAAGGTGATCCTTATGAGATAATTAAGAGCTCATCATCTCATCAAATATGTAAGTGCTCAGATAATGTGATTCCATGATTGTGGGTATGATAAACTATAACCGAGAAGTCAAACTTCTAAGTATTTTGCTCACCACCACCTCATTCGACATAATTGCACCATATGTCTTCATTTGACTAACAATTATGGATAATTTACCTTAGTACTCATGTGTAGTCTTTTTCATTCATTACCAACGTCTCAAAGTTATGACGAAGAGTATGTAATTTCGTTGTGATCACCTTCTGATCTCCTAGGTATTCATGCTTGAGAATCTCTCAAGCTTCATGTGACCTAGACACCGCTACAATATGGGACATATGTCCTCTTCCAAAGTTGTCTAAATGAAGAAGGGAGCCTTAGCATCATTCTTCCTATTTTCCCATAGTTGCTGATCGGGAACCTTAAGATTCGTATCAATGAACCATTTCTCCACCATGTCCTAAAGCTCTTAAGACCTAAACATGATCTTCATCTTAAGACTCCACATGTGATACTTCTCACCCATGAACACCAGAACTAAATCATGCTGGTTTAATCCATTTCTTGCCATAACTCACTATTTTTCTAGCTCACAAATGAAATCCAAAAACAATAACCGAAACTCTGATACCACAATATTTGAAATAAACTTAGAAAACAGAGATTTATTGTAACATAGAGATAAAATATAAACTCAAAATAATACTTTTTTTGATAGGAAAACAAACTGTAGAGTGTTTGACATATATAAACATACAAAAGAATATGAAAAGACAAATCATAACTAAAACATAAATAACAAAACGTAAGAAGGTTTAGCGGAGTGATTGGTTTGGTAAAGAAATTGATGTTTTTACTTTTGATTTCTGGTTTTTAAATTAAAAAAGTTAGATTATAACTTTTTTTTCTTTTTAAAATGATATTTCAAAAGTTTTAAAATATACAAAATGTTTTTAGTTTTCAAATAAGGTTAAGTATAAAATATTGAAAACTAACCAAATTATTTATTTCGTCATTAGATTTTTTAGTCTTACAAAAGGTTTTTATTTTTCAAATAGTGTTAGGTGTAAAATTTTAAAATTTCAAAAACTAATTGAACTTTTCATTCGGTCTTTTAGAATTTTCTTTGATCTGTTAAAAATATTTCTGGTTCAATTTATTTTTGATTTAAATAAATTCATACTAAATTATTATAGAAATTATTATTAATTTTTACTTTCACTTATATATGAATTTTTTTTCCAAAAATGTTTTTAAGAAAGGAGATTTAACCCTATGATTATAAGTTTTAACACTTATTGCTTTTTCTGATATAAAAGTTGATTTCCTGTTTTATAATCAATCCAGTTTAGATTTTTTTTTGAGTAAAATCATTTTGAAGTAAAATAATTTTATTTCAAATAATGAAGTGTTAAATTCCATGAATTTTAAAATAAACCGAATTTAACATTCTGTAAAATTTATTTGGTAGGTTAGAAAAACACTTTGACCCACAAACAAAATTTGTAATAAATAGAAACTTATAAAAAGCCCATAAAACTTAAAACCCATTAAAACCCAACTCAGCGTTTCTCCTCTTCTCATCAGTCTTTCGTCTTCTTCTCTGTCTGTCTTTTCGAAACTTTGCTGTACTTTTTTTTGCTCCAAAGAATCATTCTTTTGCCCTCTCACACGAGTGAAATTTACCTTTTTGCCACAACAATAATGGCGGCGACGGCGGCTGTCTGGCAACCCCGAGACGATGGTCTCGCCGAGATCTGTGCTCTTCTCGAACAACAGATTTCTCCTTCCTCTGTCGTTGACAAGTCTCAGATTTGGAAGCAGCTTCAACACTTTTCTCAGTTCCCTGATTTCAACAACTATCTTGTCTTCATCCTTGTTCGCGCCGAGGTTTATAGCGACTCTTCTCTACTTTCTCTCCGCTTTTTTGAGAAATTTTTGGTGCTATAACTTTCCTTGTCCTGTAATGAGTTTTTATGTTCTTTGCCCCTTAGAGTGGATTGCTTTCCTTTTGGTCGTAGTTTTAATCTTGTATATGACGTTTTTGATGTAATTGACTTGAGGTTTACTTGTAAATCCAGATAACAAACATGTTGTGTAAAGAATTTCCAATTGTGTTGTGACTTGAGAACTGTTTTGCTTTTAATTTTAGTTGCATTTACATACTCTTATTGCAGATCCTATATTAGTCGAAGGCAAGACCTGTCTGAGTTTTTTGTTTTAACTTGATGACCTTTTTGATTACGTTTTTATGCATTAATATACGAATTAGCTGATGTTACTGGTATGATGATCAGGCTAAGTCCGTAGAGGTTCGACAAGCGGCTGGATTGCTTCTGAAGAATAATTTGAGGGGTGCGTATCCATCCATGGCTCAAGAAAACCAAAAATACATCAAGTCAGAGTTGCTACCTTGTCTTGGAGCAGTGGATAGACATATAAGGACAACAGTTGGAACAATTATCAGTGTTATTGTTCATATAGAGGGAGTTGCTGGGTGGACTGAGCTTTTGCCAGCTCTTGTCACTTGTTTAGACAGTAATGATTTAAATCACATGGATGGTGCGATGGATGCATTGTCAAAGGTATCTAGCAGCTACTTGTTTCTTTTTCTGTTTCTTTTTCTTTTTGATTCTCAACCTTCATTTATGAAACATATGCCCAAGTGATCCAAGTTCTGCTTGCTGGCTGTAATATTGTTGATATCTTTCAAATTTCTTTGTTATAAATATCAATCAGATTTGTGAGGATATCCCACATGTCTTGGATTCAGAAGTGCCTGGTTTAGCAGAACGCCCTATCAACATA